>CAJVQJ010000033.1:0-277585 GCA_911387685.1 Dolichovespula media | reverse complement strand
GTTATCGTCCTTATCATCCTCATAATTATCGTCGTTAATATCGTCGTTATTTTGTCATAATCATCGTCGTTAATGTCGTCGTTATTATCGTCATTATCTACGTTGTTATCGTCATAAATATTATCTTTAATATCGTCGTTATTATTGTCATTATCTTCTTTTTATCGTCGTTATTATCGTCGTTAATATCGTCGTTATTATCGTCGTTAATATCGTCATTATCATCGTTGTTATCGTCCTTATCATCCTAATAATTATCGTCGTTAATATCGTCGTTATTTTGTCATAATCATCGTCGTTAATGTCGTCGTTATTTCGTAATTATCATCGTTATTATCGTCGTTAATATCGTCGTTAATATCGTCATAATCATCGTTGTTATCGTCCTTATCATCCTCATAATTATCGTCGTTAATATCGTCGTTATTTTGTCATAATCATCGTCGTTAATGTCGTCGTTATTATCGTGATTATCATCGTTGTTATCGTCATAAATATCATCGATAATATCGTCGTTATTATTGTCATTATCTTCTTTTTATCGTCGTTATTAACGTCGTTATTATCGTCGTTAATATCGTCGTTAATATCGTCATTATCATCGTTGTTATCGTCCTTATTATCCTCATAGTTATCGTCGTTAATATCGTCGTTATTTTGTCATAAACATCGTCGCTAATGTCGTCGTTATTATCGTCATTATCATCGTTGTTATCGTCCTTATCATCCTCATAATTATCGTCGTTAATATCGTCGTTATTTTGTCATAATCATCGTCGTTAATGTCGTCGTTATTATCGTCATTATCTACGTTGTTATCGTCATAAATATTATCTTTAATATCGTCGTTATTATTGTCATTATCTTCTCTTTATTGTCTTTATTATCGTCGTTAATATTGTCGTTATTATCGTCGTTAATATCGTCGTTAATATCGTCATTATCATCGTTGTTATCGTCCTTATTATCCTCATAATTATCGTCGTTAATATCGTCGTTATTTTGTCATAATCATCGTCGTTAATGTCGTCGTTATTATCGTCATTATCTACGTTGTTATCGTCATAAATATCATCGATAATATCGTCGTTATTATTGTCATTATCTTCTTTTTATCGTCGTTATTAACGTCGTTATTATCGTCGTTAATATCGTCGTTAATATCGTCATTATCATCGTTGTTATCGTCCTTATCATCCTCATAATTATCGTCGTTAATATCGTCGTTATTTTGTCATAATCATCGTCGTTAATGTCGTCGTTATTATCGTCATTATCTACGTTGTTATCGTCATAAATATCATCGATAATATCGTCGTTATTATTGTCATTATCTTCTTTTTATCGTCGTTTTTAACGTCGTTATTATCGTCGTTAATATCGTCGATAATATCGTCATTATCATCGTTGTTATCGTCCTTATCATCCTCATAATTATCGTCGTTAATATCGTCGTTATTTTGTCATAATCATCGTCGTTAATGTCGTCGTTATTATCGTCATTATCTACGTTGTTATCGTCATAAATATTATCTTTAATATCGTCGTTATTATTGTCATTATCTTCTCTTTATTGTCTTTATTATCGTCGTTAATATTGTCGTTATTATCGTCGTTAATATCGTCGTTAATATCGTCATTATCATCGTTGTTATCGTCCTTATTATCCTCATAATTATCGTCGTAAATATCGTCGTTATTTTGTCATAATCATCGTCGTTAATGTCGTCGTTATTATCGTCATTATCTACGTTGTTATCGTCATAAATATCATCGATAATATCGTCGTTATTATTGTCATTATCTTCTTTTTATCGTCGTTTTTAACGTCGTTATTATCGTCGTTAATATCGTCGTTAATATCGTCATTATCATCGTTGTTATCGTCCTTATCATCCTCATAATTATCGTCGTTAATATCGTCGTTATTTTGTCATAATCATCGTCGTTAATGTCGTCGTTATTATCGTCATTATCTACGTTGTTATCGTCATAAATATTATCTTTAATATCGTCGTTATTATTGTCATTATCTTCTCTTTATTGTCTTTATTATCGTCGTTAATATTGTCGTTATTATCGTCGTTAATATCGTCGTTAATATCGTCATTATCATCGTTGTTATCGTCCTTATTATCCTCATAATTATCGTCGTAAGTATCGTCGTTATTTTGTCATAATCATCGTCGTTAATGTCGTCGTTATTATCGTCATTATCTACGTTGTTATCGTCATAAATATCATCGATAATATCGTCGTTATTATTGTCATTATCTTCTTTTTATCGTCGTTTTTCACGTCGTTATTATCGTCGTTAATATCGTCGTTAATATCGTCATTATCATCGTTGTTATCGTCCTTATCATCCTCATAATTATCGTCGTTAATATCGTCGTTATTTTGTCATAATCATCGTCGTTAATGTCGTCGTTATTATCGTCATTATCTACGTTGTTATCGTCATAAATATTATCTTTAATATCGTCGTTATTATTGTCATTATCTTCTCTTTATTGTCTTTATTATCGTCGTTAATATTGTCGTTATTATCGTCGTTAATATCGTCGTTAATATCGTCATTATCATCGTTGTTATCGTCCTTATTATCCTCATAATTATCGTCGTTAATATCGTCGTTATTTTGTCATAATCATCGTCGTTAATGTCGTCGTTATTATCGTCATTATCTACGTTGTTATCGTCATAAATATCATCGATAATATCGTCGTTATTATTGTCATTATCTTCTTTTTATCGTCGTTTTTAACGTCGTTAATATCGTCGTTATTTTGTCATAATCATCGTCGTTAATGTCGTCGTTATTATCGTCATTATCTACGTTGTTATCGTCATAAATATTATCTTTAATATCGTCGTTATTATTGTCATTATCTTCTTTTTATCGTCGTTATTAACGTCGTTATTATCGTCGTTAATATCGTCGTTAATATCGTCATTATCATCGTTGTTATCGTCCTTATTATCCTCATAGTTATCGTCGTTAATATCGTCGTTATTTTGTCATAAACATCGTCGCTAATGTCGTCGTTATTATCGTCATTATCATCGTTGTTATCGTCCTTATCATCCTCATAATTATCGTCGTTAATATCGTCGTTATTTTGTCATAATCATTGTCGTTAATGTCGTCGTTATTATCGTCATTATCTTCGTTGTTATCGTCCTTATGATCCTCATAATTATCGTCGTTAATGTCGTAGTTATTTTGTCATAAACATCGTCGCTAATGTCGTCGTTATTATCGTCATTATCATCGTTGTTATCGTCCTTATCATCCTCATAATTATCGTCGTTAATATCGTCGTTATTTTGTCATAATCATCGGCGTTAATGTCGTCGTTATTATCGTCATTATCATCGTTGTTATCATCCTTATCATCCTCATAATTATCGTCGTTAATATCGTCGTTATTTTGTCATAATCATCGACGATAATGTCGTCGTTATTATCGTCATTATCTACGTTGTTATCGTCATAAATATTATCTTTAATATCGTCGTTATTATTGTCATTATCTTCTTTTTATTGTCTTTATTATCGTCGTTAATATCGTCGTTATTATCGTCGTTAATATCGTCGTTATTATCGTCGTTAATATCGTCGTTAATATCGTCATTATCATCGTTGTTATCGTCCTTATCATCCTCATAATTATCGTCGTTAATATCGTCGTTATTTGTCATAATCATCGTCGTTAATGTCGTCGTTATTATCGTCATTATCTACGTTGTTATCGTCATAAATATCATCGATAATATAGTCGTTATTATTGTAATTATCTTCTTTTTATCGTCGTTTTAACGTCGTTATTATCGTCGTTAATATCGTCGTTAATATCGTCATTATAATCGTTGTTATCGTCCTTATTATCCTCATAATTATCGTCGTTAATATCGTCGTTATTTTGTCATAAACATCGTCGCTAATGTCGTTGTTATTATCGTCATTATCATCGTTGTTATCGTCCTTATCATCCTCTTAATTATCGTCGTTAATATCGTCGTTATTTTGTCATAATCATCGTCGTTAATGTCGTCGTTATTATCGTCATTATCATCGTTGTTTTCATCCTTATCATCCTCATAATTATCGTCGTTAATATCGTCGTTATTTTGTCATAATCATCGACGATAATGTCGTCGTTATTATCGTCATTATCTTCGTTGTTATCGTCATAATTATCATCGTTAATATCGTCGTTATTATTGTCATTATATTCTTTTTATCGACGTTATTATCGTCGTTAATATCGTCGTTATTAACGTCGTTAATATCGTCATTATCATCGTTGTTATCGTCCTTATTATCCTCATAATTATCGTCGTTAATATCGTCGTTATTTTGTCACAATCATCGTCGTTAATGTCGTCGTTATTATCGTCATTATCTACGTTGTTATCGTCATAAATATCATCGATAATATCGTCGTTATTATTGTCATTATCTTCTTTTTATCGTCGTTTTTAACGTCGTTATTATCGTCGTTAATATCGTCGTTAATATCGTCATTATCATCGTTGTTATCGTCCTTATCATCCTCATAATTATCGTCGTTAATATCGTCGTTATTTTGTCATAATCATCGTCGTTAATGTCGTCGTTATTATCGTCATTATCTACGTTGTTATCGTCATAAATATTATCTTTAATATCGTCGTTATTATTGTCATTATCTTCTCTTTATTGTCTTTATTATCGTCGTTAATATTGTCGTTATTATCGTCGTTAATATCGTCGTTAATATCGTCATTATCATCGTTGTTATCGTCCTTATTATCCTCATAATTATCGTCGTTAATATCGTCGTTATTTTGTCATAATCATCGTCGTTAATGTCGTCGTTATTATCGTCATTATCTACGTTGTTATCGTCATAAATATCATCGATAATATCGTCGTTATTATTGTCATTATCTTCTTTTTATCGTCGTTATTAACGTCGTTATTATCGTCGTTAATATCGTCGTTAATATCGTCATTATCATCGTTGTTATCGTCCTTATCATCCTCATAATTATCGTCGTTAATATCGTCGTTATTTTGTCATAATCATCGTCGTTAATGTCGTCGTTATTATCGTCATTATCTACGTTGTTATCGTAATAAATATCATCGATAATATCGTCGTTATTATTGTCATTATCTTCTTTTTATCGTCGTTTTTAACGTCGTTATTATCGTCGTTAATATCGTCGTTAATATCGTCATTATCATCGTTGTTATCGTCCTTATCATCCTCATAATTATCGTCGTTAATATCGTCGTTATTTTGTCATAATCATCGTCGTTAATGTCGTCGTTATTATCGTCATTATCTACGTTGTTATCGTCATAAATATTATCTTTAATATCGTCGTTATTATTGTCATTATCTTCTCTTTATTGTCTTTATTATCGTCGTTAATATTGTCGTTATTATCGTCGTTAATATCGTCGTTAATATCGTCATTATCATCGTTGTTATCGTCCTTATTATCCTCATAATTATCGTCGTAAATATCGTCGTTATTTTGTCATAATCATCGTCGTTAATGTCGTCGTTATTATCGTCATTATCTACGTTGTTATCGTCATAAATATCATCGATAATATCGTCGTTATTATTGTCATTATCTTCTTTTTATCGTCGTTTTTAACGTCGTTATTATCGTCGTTAATATCGTCGTTAATATCGTCATTATCATCGTTGTTATCGTCCTTATCATCCTCATAATTATCGTCGTTAATATCGTCGTTATTTTGTCATAATCATCGTCGTTAATGTCGCGTTATTATCGTCATTATCTACGTTGTTATCGTCATAAATATTATCTTTAATATCGTCGTTATTATTGTCATTATCTTCTCTTTATTGTCTTTATTATCGTCGTTAATATTGTCGTTATTATCGTCGTTAATATCGTCGTTAATATCGTCATTATCATCGTTGTTATCGTCCTTATTATCCTCATAATTATCGTCGTAAATATCGTCGTTATTTTGTCATAATCATCGTCGTTAATGTCGTCGTTATTATCGTCATTATCTACGTTGTTATCGTCATAAATATCATCGATAATATCGTCGTTATTATTGTCATTATCTTCTTTTTATCGTCGTTATTAACGTCGTTATTATCGTCGTTAATATCGTCGTTAATATCGTCATTATCATCGTTGTTATCGTCCTTATCATCCTCATAATTATCGTCGTTAATATCGTCGTTATTTTGTCATAATCATCGTCGTTAATGTCGTCGTTATTATCGTCATTATCTACGTTGTTATCGTCATAAATATCATCGATAATATCGTCGTTATTATTGTCATTATCTTCTTTTTATCGTCGTTATTATCGTCGTTAATATCGTCGTTATTATCGTCGTTAATATCGTCATTATCATCGTTGTTATCGTCCTTATCATCCTAATAATTATCGTCGTTAATATCGTCGTTATTTTGCCATAATCATCGTCGTTAATGTCGTCGTTATTTCGTCATTATCATCGTTATTATCGTCGTTAATATCGTCGTTAATATCGTCATAATCATCGTTGTTATCGTCCTTATCATCCTCATAATTATCGTCGTTAATATCGTCGTTATTTTGTCATAATCATCGTCGTTAATGTCGTCGTTATTATCGTGATTATCATCGTTGTTATCGTCATAAATATCATCGATAATATCGTCGTTATTATTGTCATTATCTTCTTTTTATCGTCGTTATTAACGTCGTTATTATCGTCGTTAATATCGTCGTTAATATCGTCATTATCATCGTTGTTATCGTCCTTATTATCCTCATAGTTATCGTCGTTAATATCGTCGTTATTTTGTCATAAACATCGTCGCTAATGTCGTCGTTATTATCGTCATTATCATCGTTGTTATCGTCCTTATCATCCTCATAATTATCGTCGTTAATATCGTCGTTATTTTGTCATAATCATCGACGATAATGTCGTCGTTATTATCGTCATTATCTACGTTGTTATCGTCATAAATATTATCTTTAATATCGTCGTTATTATTGTCATTATCTTCTTTTTATTGTCTTTATTATCGTCGTTAATATCGTCGTTATTATCGTCGAAAATATCGTCGTTAATATCGTCATTATCATCGTTGTTATCGTCCTTATCATCCTCATAATTATCGTCGTTAATATCGTCGTTATTTTGTCATAATCATCGTCGTTAATGTCGTCGTTATTATCGTCATTATCTACGTTGTTATCGTCATAAATATCATCGATAATATAGTCGTTATTATTGTCATTATCTTCTTTTTATCGTCGTTTTTAACGTCGTTATTATCGTCGTTAATATCGTCGTTAATATCGTCATTATAATCGTTGTTATCGTCCTTATTATCCTCATAATTATCGTCGTTAATATCGTCGTTATTTTGTCATAAACATCGTCGCTAATGTCGTTGTTATTATCGTCATTATCATCGTTGTTATCGTCCTTATCATCCTCTTAATTATCGTCGTTAATATCGTCGTTATTTTGTCATAATCATCGTCGTTAATGTCGTCGTTATTATCGTCATTATCATCGTTGTTATCATCCTTATCATCCTCATAATTATCGTCGTTAATATCGTCGTTATTTTGTCATAATCATCGACGATAATGTCGTCGTTATTATCGTCATTATCTTCGTTGTTATCGTCATAATTATCATCGTTAATATCGTCGTTATTATTGTCATTATCTTCTTTTTATCGACGTTATTATCGTCGTTAATATCGTCGTTATTATCGTCGTTAATATCGTCATTATCATCGTTGTTATCGTCCTTATTATCCTCATAATTATCGTCGTTAATATCGTCGTTATTTTGTCACAATCATCGTCGTTAATGTCGTCGTTATTATCGTCATTATCATCGTTGTTATCGTCCTTATCATCCTCATAATTATCGTCGTTAATATCGTCGTTATTTTGTCATAATCATCGTCGTTAATGTCGTCGTTATTATCGTCATTATCTACGTTGTTATCGTCATAAATATTATCTTTAATATCGTCGTTATTATTGTCATTATCTTCTCTTTATTGTCTTTATTATCGTCGTTAATATTGTCGTTATTATCGTCGTTAATATCGTCGTTAATATCGTCATTATCATCGTTGTTAACGTCCTTATTATCCTCATAATTATCGTCGTTAATATCGTCGTTATTTTGTCATAATCATCGTCGTTAATGTCGTCGTTATTATCGTCATTATCTACGTTGTTATCGTCATAAATATCATCGATAATATCGTCGTTATTATTGTCATTATCTTCTTTTTATCGTCGTTATTAACGTCGTTATTATCGTCGTTAATATCGTCGTTAATATCGTCATTATCATCGTTGTTATCGTCCTTATCATCCTCATAATTATCGTCGTTAATATCGTCGTTATTTTGTCATAATCATTGTCGTTAATGTCGTCGTTATTATCGTCATTATCTTCGTTGTTATCGTCCTTAATATCCTCATAATTATCGTCGTTAATATCGTAGTTATTTTGTCATAAACATCGTCGCTAATGTCGTCGTTATTATCGTCATTATCATCGTTGTTATCGTCCTTATCATCCTCATAATTATCGTCGTTAATATCGTCGTTATTTTGTCATAATCATCGGCGTTAATGTCGTCGTTATTATCGTCATTATCATCGTTGTTATCATCCTTATCATCCTCATAATTATCGTCGTTAATATCGTCGTTATTTTGTCATAATCATCGACGATAATGTCGTCGTTATTATCGTCATTATCTACGTTGTTATCGTCATAAATATTATCTTTAATATCGTCGTTATTATTGTCATTATCTTCTTTTTATTGTCTTTATTATCGTCGTTAATATCGTCGTTAATATCGTCATTATCATCGTTGTTATCGTCCTTATCATCCTCATAATTATCGTCGTTAATATCGTCGTTATTTTGTCATAATCATCGTCGTTAATGTCGTCGTTATTATCGTCATTATCTACGTTGTTATCGTCATAAATATCATCGATAATATAGTCGTTATTATTGTCATTATCTTCTTTTTATCGTCGTTTTTAACGTCGTTATTATCGTCGTTAATATCGTCGTTAATATCGTCATTATAATCGTTGTTATCGTCCTTATTATCCTCATAATTATCGTCGTTAATATCGTCGTTATTTTGTCATAAACATCGTCGCTAATGTCGTTGTTATTATCGTCATTATCATCGTTGTTATCGTCCTTATCATCCTCTTAATTATCGTCGTTAATATCGTCGTTATTATCGTCGTTAATATCGTCATTATCATCGTTGTTAACGTCCTTATTATCCTCCTAATTATCGTCGTTAATATCGTCGTTATTTTGTCATAATCATCGTCGTTAATGTCGTCGTTATTATCGTTATTATCTACGTTGTTATCGTCATAAATATCATCGATAATATCGTCGTTATTATTTTCATTATCTTCTTTTTATCGTCGTTATTAACGTCGTTATTATCGTCGTTAATATCGTCGTTAATATCGTCATTATCATCGTTGTTATCGTCCTTATCATCCTCATAATTATCGTCGTTAATATCGTCGTTATTTTGTCATAATCATCGTCTTTAATGTCGTCGTTATTATCGTCATTATCTACGTTGTTATCGTCATAAATATTATCTTTAATATCGTCGTTATTATTGTCATTATCTTCTTTTTATCGTCGTTATTATCGTCGTTAATATCGTCGTTATTATCGTCGTTAATATCGTCATTATCATCGTTGTTATCGTCCTTATCATCCTAATAATTATCGTCGTTAATATCGTCGTTATTTTGTCATAATCATCGTCGTTAATGTCGTCGTTATTTCGTCATTATCATCGTTATTATCGTCGTTAATATCGTCGTTAATATCGTCATAATCATCGTTGTTATCGTCCTTATCATCCTCATAATTATCGTCGTTAATATCGTCGTTATTTTGTCATAATCATCGTCGTTAATGTCGTCGTTATTATCGTCATTATCTACGTTGTTATCGTCATAAATATTATCTTTAATATCGTCGTTATTATTGTCATTATCTTCTTTTTATCGTCGTTATTATCGTCGTTAATATCGTCGTTATTATCGTCGTTAATATCGTCATTATCATCGTTGTTATCGTCCTTATCATCCTAATAATTATCGTCGTTAATATCGTCGTTATTTTGTCATAATCATCGTCGTTAATGTCGTCGTTATTTCGTCATTATCATCGTTATTATCGTCGTTAATATCGTCGTTAATATCGTCATAATCATCGTTGTTATCGTCCTTATCATCCTCATAATTATCGTCGTTAATATCGTCGTTATTTTGTCATAATCATCGTCGTTAATGTCGTCGTTATTATCGTGATTATCGTCATAAATATCATCGATAATATCGTCGTTATTATTGTCATTATCTTCTTTTTATCGTCGTTATTAACGTCGTTATTATCGTCGTTAATATCGTCGTTAATATCGTCATTATCATCGTTGTTATCGTCCTTATTATCCTCATAGTTATCGTCGTTAATATCGTCGTTATTTTGTCATAAACATCGTCGCTAATGTCGTCGTTATTATCGTCATTATCATCGTTGTTATCGTCCTTATCATCCTCATAATTATCGTCGTTAATATCGTCGTTATTTTGTCATAATCATTGTCGTTAATGTCGTCGTTATTATCGTCATTATCTTCGTTGTTATCGTCCTTATTATCCTCATAATTATCGTCGTTAATATCGTAGTTATTTTGTCATAAACATCGTCGCTAATGTCGTCGTTATTATCGTCATTATCATCGTTGTTATCGTCCTTATCATCCTCATAATTATCGTCGTTAATATCGTCGTTATTTTGTCATAATCATCGGCGTTAATGTCGTCGTTATTATCGTCATTATCATCGTTGTTATCATCCTTATCATCCTCATAATTATCGTCGTTAATATCGTCGTTATTTTGTCATAATCATCGACGATAATGTCGTCGTTATTATCGTCATTATCTACGTTGTTATCGTCATAAATATTATCTTTAATATCGTCGTTATTATTGTCATTATCTTCTCTTTATTGTCTTTATTATCGTCGTTAATATTGTCGTTATTATCGTCGTTAATATCGTCGTTAATATCGTCATTATCATCGTTGTTAACGTCCTTATTATCCTCCTAATTATCGTCGTTAATATCGTCGTTATTTTGTCATAATCATCGTCGTTAATTTCGTCGTTATTATCGTTATTATCTACGTTGTTATCGTCATAAATATCATCGATAATATCGTCGTTATTATTGTCATTATCTTCTTTTTATCGTCGTTATTAACGTCGTTATTATCGTCGTTAATATCGTCGTTAATATCGTCATTATCATCGTTGTTATCGTCCTTATCATCCTCATAATTATCGTCGTTAATATCGTCGTTATTTTGTCATAATCATCGTCTTTAATGTCGTCGTTATTTTCGTCATTATCTACGTTGTTATCGTCATAAATATTATCTTTAATATCGTCGTTATTATTGTCATTATCTTCTTTTTATCGTCGTTATTATCGTCGTTAATATCGTCGTTATTATCGTCGTTAATATCGTCATTATCATCGTTGTTATCGTCCTTATCATCCTAATAATTATCGTCGTTAATATCGTCGTTATTTTGTCATAATCATCGTCGTTAATGTCGTCGTTATTTCGTCATTATCATCGTTATTATCGTCGTTAATATCGTCGTTAATATCGTCATAATCATCGTTGTTATCGTCCTTATCATCCTCATAATTATCGTCGTTAATAACGTCGTTATTTTGTCATAATCATCGTCGTTAATGTCGTCGTTATTATCGTGATTATCATCGTTGTTATCGTCATAAATATCATCGATAATATCGTCGTTATTATTGTCATTATCTTCTTTTTATCGTCGTTATTAACGTCGTTATTATCGTCGTTAATATCGTCGTTAATATCGTCATTATCATCGTTGTTATCGTCCTTATTATCCTCATAGTTATCGTCGTTAATATCGTCGTTATTTTGTCATAAACATCGTCGCTAATGTCGTCGTTATTATCGTCATTATCATCGTTGTTATCGTCCTTATCATCCTCATAATTATCGTCGTTAATATCGTCGTTAATTTGTCATAATCATTGTCGTTAATGTCGTCGTTATTATCGTCATTATCTTCGTTGTTATCGTCCTTATTATCCTCATAATTATCGTCGTTAATATCGTCGTTATTTTGTCATAATCATTGTCGTTAATGTCGTCGTTATTATCGTCATTATCTTCGTTGTTATCGTCCTTATTATCCTCATAATTATCGTCGTTAATATCGTCGTTATTTTGTCATAATCATCGACGATAATGTCGTCGTTATTATCGTCATTATCTACGTTGTTATCGTCATAAATATTATCTTTAATATCGTCGTTATTATTGTCATTATCTTCTTTTTATTGTCTTTATAATCGTCGTTAATATCGTCGTTATTATCGTCGAAAATATCGTCGTTAATATCGTCATTATCATCGTTGTTATCGTCCTTATCATCCTCATAATTATCGTCGTTAATATCGTCGTTATTTTGTCATAATCATCGTCGTTAATGTCGTCGTTATTATCGTCATTATCTACGTTGTTATCGTCATAAATATCATCGATAATATAGTCGTTATTATTGTCATTATCTTCTTTTTATCGTCGTTTTTAACGTCGTTATTATCGTCGTTAATATCGTCGTTAATATCGTCATTATAATCGTTGTTATCGTCCTTATTATCCTCATAATTATCGTCGTTAATATCGTCGTTATTTTGTCATAAACATCGTCGCTAATGTCGTTGTTATTATCGTCATTATCATCGTTGTTATCGTCCTTATCATCCTCTTAATTATCGTCGTTAATATCGTCGTTATTTTGTCATAATCATCGTCGTTAATGTCGTCGTTATTATCGTCATTATCATCGTTGTTATCATCCTTATCATCCTCATAATTATCGTCGTTAATATCGTCGTTATTTTGTCATAATCATCGACGATAATGTCGTCGTTATTATCGTCATTATCTTCGTTGTTATCGTCATAATTATCATCGTTAATATCGTCGTTATTATTGTCATTATCTTCTTTTTATCGACGTTATTATCGTCGTTAATATCGTCGTTATTATCGTCGTTAATATCGTCATTATCATCGTTGTTATCGTCCTTATTATCCTCATAATTATCGTCGTTAATATCGTCGTTATTTTGTCACAATCATCGTCGTTAATGTCGTCGTTATTATCGTCATTATCATCGTTGTTATCGTCCTTATCATCCTCATAATTATCGTCGTTAATATCGTCGTTATTTTGTCATAATCATCGTCGTTAATGTCGTCGTTATTATCGTCATTATCTACGTTGTTATCGTCATAAATATTATCTTTAATATCGTCGTTATTATTGTCATTATCTTCTCTTTATTGTCTTTATTATCGTCGTTAATATTGTCGTTATTATCGTCGTTAATATCGTCGTTAATATCGTCATTATCATCGTTGTTATCGTCTTTATTATCCTCATAATTATCGTCGTTAATATCGTCGTTATTTTGTCATAATCATCGTCGTTAATGTCGTCGTTATTATCGTCATTATCTACGTTGTTATCGTCATAAATATCATCGATAATATCGTCGTTATTATTGTCATTATCTTCTTTTTATCGTCGTTATTAACGTCGTTATTATCGTCGTTAATATCGTCGTTAATATCGTCATTATCATCGTTGTTATCGTCCTTATCATCCTCATAATTATCGTCGTTAATATCGTCGTTATTTTGTCATAATCATTGTCGTTAATGTCGTCGTGATTATCGTCATTATCTTCGTCGTTATCGTCCTTAATATCCTCATAATTATCGTCGTTAATATCGTAGTTATTTTGTCATAAACATCGTCGCTAATGTCGTCGTTATTATCGTCATTATCATCGTTGTTATCGTCCTTATCATCCTCATAATTATCGTCGTTAATATCGTCGTTATTTTGTCATAATCATCGGCGTTAATGTCGTCGTTATTATCGTCATTATCATCGTTGTTATCATCCTTATCATCCTCATAATTATCGTCGTTAATATCGTCGTTATTTTGTCATAATCATCGACGATAATGTCGTCGTTATTATCGTCATTATCTACGTTGTTATCGTCATAAATATTATCTTTAATATCGTCGTTATTATTGTCATTATCTTCTTTTTATTGTCTTTATTATCGTCGTTAATATCGTCGTTATTATCGTCGTTAATATCGTCGTTAATATCGTCATTATCATCGTTGTTATCGTCCTTATCATCCTCATAATTATCGTCGTTAATATCGTCGTTATTTTGTCATAATCATCGTCGTTAATGTCGTCGTTATTATCGTCATTATCTACGTTGTTATCGTCATAAATATCATCGATAATATAGTCGTTATTATTGTCATTATCTTCTTTTTATCGTCGTTTTTAACGTCGTTATTATCGTCGTTAATATCGTCGTTAATATCGTCATTATAATCGTTGTTATCGTCCTTATTATCCTCATAATTATCGCCGTTAATATCGTCGTTATTTTGTCATAAACATCGTCGCTAATGTCGTTGTTATTATCGTCATTATCATCGTTGTTATCGTCCTTATCATCCTCTTAATTATCGTCGTTAATATCGTCGTTATTATCGTCGTTAATATCGTCATTATCATCGTTGTTATCGTCCTTATTATCCTCATAATTATCGTCGTTAATATCGTCGTTATTTTGTCACAATCATCGTCGTTAATGTCGTCGTTATTATCGTCATTATCTACGTTGTTATCGTCATAAATATCATCGATAATATCGTCGTTATTATTGTCATTATCTTCTTTTTATCGTCGCTTTTAACGTCGTTATTATCGTCGTTAATATCGTCGTTAATATCGTCATTATCATCGTTGTTATCGTCCTTATCATCCTCATAATTATCGTCGTTAATATCGTCGTTATTTTGTCATAATCATCGTCGTTAATGTCGTCGTTATTATCGTCATTATCTACGTTGTTATCGTCATAAATATTATCTTTAATATCGTCGTTATTATTGTCATTATCTTCTTTTTATCGTCGTTATTATCGTCGTTAATATCGTCGTTATTATCGTCGTTAATATCGTCATTATCATCGTTGTTATCGTCCTTATCATCCTAATAATTATCGTCGTTAATATCGTCGTTATTTTGTCATAATCATCGTCGTTAATGTCGTCGTTATTTCGTCATTATCATCGTTATTATCGTCGTTAATATCGTCGTTAATATCGTCATAATCATCGTTGTTATCGTCCTTATCATCCTCATAATTATCGTCGTTAATATCGTCGTTATTTTGTCATAATCATCGTCGTTAATGTCGTCGTTATTATCGTGATTATCATCGTTGTTATCGTCATAAATATCATCGATAATATCGTCGTTATTATTGTCATTATCTTCTTTTTATCGTCGTTATTAACGTCGTTATTATCGTCGTTAATATCGTCGTTAATATCGTCATTATCATCGTTGTTATCGTCCTTATTATCCTCATAGTTATCGTCGTTAATATCGTCGTTATTTTGTCATAAACATCGTCGCTAATGTCGTCGTTATTATCGTCATTATCATCGTTGTTATCGTCCTTATCATCCTCATAATTATCGTCGTTAATATCGTCGTTATTTTGCCATAAACATCGTCGCTAATGTCGTCGTTATTATCGTCATTATCATCGTTGTTATCGTCCTTATCATCCTCATAATTATCGTCGTTAATATCGTCGTTATTTTGTCATAATCATCGGCGTTAATGTCGTCGTTATTATCGTCATTATCATCGTTGTTATCATCCTTATCATCCTCATAATTATCGTCGTTAATATCGTCGTTATTTTGTCATAATCATCGACGATAATGTCGTCGTTATTATCGTCATTATCTACGTTGTTATCGTCATAAATATTATCTTTAATATCGTCGTTATTATTGTCATTATCTTCTTTTTATTGTCTTTATTATCGTCGTTAATATCGTCGTTATTATCGTCGAAAATATCGTCGTTAATATCGTCATTATCATCGTTGTTATCGTCCTTATCATCCTCATAATTATCGTCGTTAATATCGTCGTTATTTTGTCATAATCATCGTCGATAATGTCGTCGTTATTATCGTCATTATCTACGTTGTTATCGTCATAAATATCATCGATAATATAGTCGTTATTATTGTCATTATCTTCTTTTTATCGTCGTTTTTAACGTCGTTATTATCGTCGTTAATATCGTCGTTAATATCGTCATTATAATCGTTGTTATCGTCCTGATTATCCTCATAATTATCGTCGTTAATATCGTCGTTATTTTGTCATAAACATCGTCGCTAATGTCGTTGTTATTATCGTCATTATAATCGTTGTTATCGTCCTTATCATCCTCTTAATTATCGTCGTTAATATCGTCGTTATTTTGTCATAATCATCGTCGTTAATGTCGTCGTTATTATCGTCATTATCATCGTTGTTATCATCATTATCATCCTCATAATTATCGTCGTTAATATCGTCGTTATTTTGTCATAATCATCGACGATAATGTCGTCGTTATTATCGTCATTATCTTCGTTGTTATCGTCATAATTATCATCGTTAATATCGTCGTTATTATTGTCATTATCTTCTTTTTATCGACGTTATTATCGTCGTTAATATCGTCGTTATTATCGTCGTTAATATCGTCATTATCATCGTTGTTATCGTCCTTATTATCCTCATAATTATCGTCGTTAATATCGTCGTTATTTTGTCACAATCATCGTCGTTAATGTCGTCGTTATTATCGTCATTATCATCGTTGTTATCGTCCTTATCATCCTCATAATTATCGTCGTTAATATCGTCGTTATTTTGTCATAATCATCGTCGTTAATGTCGTCGTTATTATCGTCATTATCTACGTTGTTATCGTCATAAATATTATCTTTAATATCGTCGTTATTATTGTCATTATCTTCTCTTTATTGTCTTTATTATCGTCGTTAATATTGTCGTTATTATCGTCGTTAATATCGTCGTTAATATCGTCATTATCATCGTTGTTATCGTCCTTATTATCCTCATAATTATCGTCGTTAATATCGTCGTTATTTTGTCATAATCATCGTCGTTAATGTCGTCGTTATTATCGTCATTATCTACGTTGTTATCGTCATAAATATCATCGATAATATCGTCGTTATTATTGTCATTATCTTCTTTTTATCGTCGTTATTAACGTCGTTATTATCGTCGTTAATATCGTCGTTAATATCGTCATTATCATCGTTGTTATCGTCCTTATCATCCTCATAATTATCGTCGTTAATATCGTCGTTATTTTGTCATAATCATCGTCGTTAATGTCGTCGTTATTATCGTCATTATCTACGTTGTTATCGTCATAAATATCATCGATAATATCGTCGTTATTATTGTCATTATCTTCTTTTTATCGTCGTTTTTAACGTCGTTATTATCGTCGTTAATATCGTCGTTAATATCGTCATTATCATCGTTGTTATCGTCCTTATCATCCTCATAATTATCGTCGTTAATATCGTCGTTATTTTGTCATAATCATCGTCGTTAATGTCGTCGTTATTATCGTCATTATCTACGTTGTTATCGTCATAAATATTATCTTTAATATCGTCGTTATTATTGTCATTATCTTCTTTTTATCGTCGTTATTATCGTCGTTAATATCGTCGTTATTATCGTCGTTAATATCGTCATTATCATCGTTGTTATCGTCCTTATCATCCTAATAATTATCGTCGTTAATATCGTCGTTATTTTGTCATAATCATCGTCGTTAATGTCGTCGTTATTTCGTCATTATCATCGTTATTATCGTCGTTAATATCGTCGTTAATATCGTCATAATCATCGTTGTTATCGTCCTTATCATCCTCATAATTATCGTCGTTAATATCGTCGTTATTTTGTCATAATCATCGTCGTTAATGTCGTCGTTATTATCGTGATTATCATCGTTGTTATCGTCATAAATATCATCGATAATATCGTCGTTATTATTGTCATTATCTTCTTTTTATCGTCGTTATTAACGTCGTTATTATCGTCGTTAATATCGTCGTTAATATCGTCATTATCATCGTTGTTATCGTCCTTATTATCCTCATAGTTATCGTCGTTAATATCGTCGTTATTTTGTCATAAACATCGTCGCTAATGTCGTCGTTATTATCCTCATTATCATCGTTGTTATCGTCCTTATCATCCTCATAATTATCGTCGTTAATATCGTCGTTATTTTGTCATAATCATTGTCGTTAATGTCGTCGTTATTATCGTCATTATCTTCGTTGTTATCGTCCTTATGATCCTCATAATTATCGTCGTTAATATCGTAGTTATTTTGTCATAAACATCGTCGCTAATGTCGTCGTTATTATCGTCATTATCATCGTTGTTATCGTCCTTATCATCCTCATAATTATCGTCGTTCATATCGTCGTTATTTTGTCATAATCATCGGCGTTAATGTCGTCGTTATTATCGTCATTATCATCGTTGTTATCATCCTTATCATCCTCATAATTATCGTCGTTAATATCGTCGTTATTTTGTCATAATCATCGACGATAATGTCGTCGTTATTATCGTCATTATCTACGTTGTTATCGTCATAAATATTATCTTTAATATCGTCGTTATTATTGTCATTATCTTCTTTTTATTGTCTTTATTATCGTCGTTAATATCGTCGTTATTATCGTCGTTAATATCGTCGTTAATATCGTCATTATCATCGTTGTTATCGTCCTTATCATCCTCATAATTATCGTCGTTAATATCGTCGTTATTTTGTCATAATCATCGTCGTTAATGTCGTCGTTATTATCGTCATTATCTACGTTGTTATCGTCATAAATATTATCTTTAATATCGTCGTTATTATTGTAATTATCTTCTTTTTATCGTCGTTTTTAACGTCGTTATTATCGTCGTTCATATCGTCGTTAATATCGTCATTATAATCGTTGTTATCGTCCTTATTATCCTCATAATTATCGTCGTTAATATCGTCGTTATTTTGTCATAATCATCGACGATAATGTCGTCGTTATTATCGTCATTATCTTCGTTGTTATCGTCATAATTATCATCGTTAATATCGTCGTTATTATTGTCATTATCTTCTTTTTATCGACGTTATTATCGTCGTTAATATCGTCGTTATTATCGTCGTTAATATCGTCATTATCATCGTTGTTATCGTCCTTATTATCCTCATAATTATCGTCGTTAATATCGTCGTTATTTTGTCACAATCATCGTCGTTAATGTCGTCGTTATTATCGTCATTATCTACGTTGTTATCGTCATAAATGTCATCGATAATATCGTCGTTATTATTGTCATTATCTTCTTTTTATCGTCGTTTTTAACGTCGTTATTATCGTCGTTAATATCGTCGTTAATATCGTCATTATCATCGTTGTTATCGTCCTTATCATCCTCATAATTATCGTCGTTAATATCGTCGTTATTTTGTCATAATCATCGTCGTTAATGTCGTCGTTATTATCGTCATTATCTACGTTGTTATCGTCATAAATATTATCTTTAATATCGTCGTTATTATTGTCATTATCTTCTCTTTATTGTCTTTATTATCGTCGTTAATATTGTCGTTATTATCGTCGTTAATATCGTCGTTAATATCGTCATTTTCATCGTTGTTATCGTCCTTATTATCCTCATAATTACCGTCGTTAATATCGTCGTTATTTTGTCATAATCATCGTCGTTAATGTCGTCGTTATTATCGTCATTATCTACGTTGTTATCGTCATAAATATCATCGATAATATCGTCGTTATTATTGTCATTATCTTCTTTTTATCGTCGTTATTAACGTCGTTATTATCGTCGTTAATATCGTCGTTAATATCTTCATTATCATCGTTGTTATCGTCCTTATCATCCTCATAATTATCGTCGTTAATATCGTCGTTATTTTGTCATAATCATCGTCGTTAATGTCGTCGTTATTATCGTCATTATCTACGTTGTTATCGTCATAAATATCATCGATAATATCGTCGTTATTATTGTCATTATCTTCTTTTTATCGTCGTTTTTAACGTCGTTATTATCGTCGTTAATATCGTCGTTAATATCGTCATTATCATCGTTGTTATCGTCCTTATCATCCTCATAATTATCGTCGTTAATATCGTCGTTATTTTGTCATAATCATCGTCGTTAATGTCGTCGTTATTATCGTCATTATCTACGTTGTTATCGTCATAAATATTATCTTTAATATCGTCGTTATTATTGTCATTATCTTCTCTTTATTGTCTTTATTATCGTCGTTAATATTGTCGTTATTATCGTCGTTAATATCGTCGTTAATATCGTCATTATCATCGTTGTTATCGTCCTTATTATCCTCATAATTATCGTCGTTAATATCGTCGTTATTTTGTCATAATCATCGTCGTTAATGTCGTCGTTATTATCGTCATTATCTACGTTGTTATCGTCATAAATATCATCGATAATATCGTCGTTATTATTGTCATTATCTTCTTTTTATCGTCGTTATTAACGTCGTTATTATCGTCGTTAATATCGTCGTTAATATCTTCATTATCATCGTTGTTATCGTCCTTATCATCCTCATAATTATCGTCGTTAATATCGTCGTTATTTTGTCATAATCATCGTCGTTAATGTCGTCGTTATTATCGTCATTATCTACGTTGTTATCGTCATAAATATCATCGATAATATCGTCGTTATTATTGTCATTATCTTCTTTTTATCGTCGTTTTTACCGTCGTTATTATCGTCGTTAATATCGTCGTTAATATCGTCATTATCATCGTTGTTATCGTCCTTATCATCCTCATAATTATCGTCGTTAATTTGTCATAATCATCGTCGTTAATGTCGTCGTTATTATCGTCATTATCTACGTTGTTATCGTCATAAATATTATCTTTAATATCGTCGTTATTATTGTCATTATCTTCTCTTTATTGTCTTTATTATCGTCGTTAATATCGTCGTTATTATCGTCGTTAATATCGTCGTTAATATCGTCATTATCATCGTTGTTATCGTCCTTATTATCCTCATAATTATCGTCGTTAATATCGTCGTTATTTTGTCATAATCATCGTCGTTAATGTCGTCGTTATTATCGTCATTATCTACGTTGTTATCGTCATAAATATCATCGATAATATAGTCGTTATTATTGTCATTATCTTCTTTTTATCGTCGTTTTTAACGTCGTTATTATCGTCGTTAATATCGTCGTTAATATCGTCATTATAATCGTTGTTATCGTCCTTATTATCCTCATAATTATCGTCGTTAATATCGTCGTTATTTTGTCATAAACATCGTCGCTAATGTCGTTGTTATTATCGTCATTATCATCGTTGTTATCGTCCTTATCATCCTCTTAATTATCGTCGTTAATATCGTCGTTATTTTGTCATAATCATCGTCGTTAATGTCGTCGTTATTATCGTCATTATCATCGTTGTTATCATCCTTATCATCCTCATAATTATCGTCGTTAATATCGTCGTTATTTTGTCATAATCATCGACGATAATGTCGTCGTTATTATCGTCATTATCTTCGTTGTTATCGTCATAATTATCATCGTTAATATCGTCGTTATTATTGTCATTATCTTCTTTTTATCGACGTTATTATCGTCGTTAATATCGTCGTTATTATCGTCGTTAATATCGTCATTATCATCGTTGTTATCGTCCTTATTATCCTCATAATTATCGTCGTTAATATCGTCGTTATTTTGTCACAATCATCGTCGTTAATGTCGTCGTTATTATCGTCATTATCATCGTTGTTATCGTCCGTATCATCCTCATAATTATCGTCGTTAATATCGTCGTTATTTTGTCATAATCATCGTCGTTAATGTCGTCGTTATTATCGTCATTATCTACGTTGTTATCGTCATAAATATTATCTTTAATATCGTCGTTATTATTGTCATTATCTTCTCTTTATTGTCTTTATTATCGTCGTTAATATTGTCGTTATTATCGTCGTTAATATCGTCGTTAATATCGTCATTATCATCGTTGTTATCGTCCTTATTATCCTCATAATTATCGTCGTTAATATCGTCGTTATTTTGTCATAATCATCGTCGTTAATGTCGTCGTTATTATCGTCATTATCTACGTTGTTATCGTCATAAATATCATCGATAATATCGTCGTTATTATTGTCATTATCTTCTTTTTATCGTCGTTATTAACGTCGTTATTATCGTCGTTAATATCGTCGTTAATATCTTCATTATCATCGTTGTTATCGTCCTTATCATCCTCATAATTATCGTCGTTAATATCGTCGTTATTTTGTCATAATCATCGTCGTTAATGTCGTCGTTATTATCGTCATTATCTACGTTGTTATCGTCATAAATATCATCGATAATATCGTCGTTATTATTGTCATTATCTTCTTTTTATCGTCGTTTTTACCGTCGTTATTATCGTCGTTAATATCGTCGTTAATATCGTCATTATAATCGTTGTTATCGTCCTTATTATCCTCATAATTATCGTCGTTAATATCGTCGTTATTTTGTCATAAACATCGTCGCTAATGTCGTTGTTATTATCGTCATTATCATCGTTGTTATCGTCCTTATCATCCTCTTAATTATCGTCGTTAATATCGTCGTTATTTTGTCATAATCATCGTCGTTAATGTCGTCGTTATTATCGTCATTATCATCGTTGTTATCATCCTTATCATCCTCATAATTATCGTCGTTAATATCGTCGTTATTTTGTCATAATCATCGACGATAATGTCGTCGTTATTATCGTCATTATCTTCGTTGTTATCGTCATAATTATCATCGTTAATATCGTCGTTATTATTGTCATTATCTTCTTTTTATCGACGTTATTATCGTCGTTAATATCGTCGTTATTATCGTCGTTAATATCGTCATTATCATCGTTGTTATCGTCCTTATTATCCTCATAATTATCGTCGTTAATATCGTCGTTATTTTGTCACAATCATCGTCGTTAATGTCGTCGTTATTATCGTCATTATCATCGTTGTTATCGTCCTTATCATCCTCATAATTATCGTCGTTAATATCGTCGTTATTTTGTCATAATCATCGTCGTTAATGTCGTCGTTATTATCGTCATTATCTACGTTGTTATCGTCATAAATATTATCTTTAATATCGTCGTTATTATTGTCATTATCTTCTCTTTATTGTCTTTATTATCGTCGTTAATATTGTCGTTATTATCGTCGTTAATATCGTCGTTAATATCGTCATTATCATCGTTGTTAACGTCCTTATTATCCTCCTAATTATCGTCGTTAATATCGTCGTTATTTTGTCATAATCATCGTCGTTAATGTCGTCGTTATTATCGTTATTATCTACGTTGTTATCGTCATAAATATCATCGATAATATCGTCGTTATTATTGTCATTATCTTCTTTTTATCGTCGTTATTAACGTCGTTATTATCGTCGTTAATATCGTCGTTAATATCGTCATTATCATCGTTGTTATCGTCCTTATCATCCTCATAATTATCGTCGTTAATATCGTCGTTATTTTGTCATAATCATCGTCGTTAATGTCGTCGTTATTATCGTCATTATCTACGTTGTTATCGTCATAAATATTATCTTTAATATCGTCGTTATTATTGTCATTATCTTCTTTTTATCGTCGTTATTATCGTCGTTAATATCGTCGTTATTATCGTCGTTAATATCGTCATTATCATCGTTGTTATCGTCCTTATCATCCTAATAATTATCGTCGTTAATATCGTCGTTATTTTGTCATAATCATCGTCGTTAATGTCGTCGTTATTTCGTCATTATCATCGTTATTATCGTCGTTAATATCGTCGTTAATATCGTCATAATCATCGTTGTTATCGTCCTTATCATCCTCATAATTATCGTCGTTAATATCGTCGTTATTTTGTCATAATCATCGTCGTTAATGTCGTCGTTATTATCGTGATTATCATCGTTGTTATCGTCATAAATATCATCGATAATATCGTCGTTATTATTGTCATTATCTTCTTTTTATCGTCGTTATTAACGTCGTTATTATCGTCGTTAATATCGTCGTTAATATCGTCATTATCATCGTTGTTATCGTCCTTATTATCCTCATAGTTATCGTCGTTAATATCGTCGTTATTTTGTCATAAACATCGTCGCTAATGTCGTCGTTATTATCGTCATTATCATCGTTGTTATCGTCCTTATCATCCTCATAATTATCGTCGTTAATATCGTCGTTATTTTGTCATAATCATTGTCGTTAATGTCGTCGTTATTATCGTCATTATCTTCGTTGTTATCGTCCTTATTATCCTCATAATTATCGTCGTTAATATCGTAGTTATTTTGTCATAAACATCGTCGCTAATGTCGTCGTTATTATCGTCATTATCATCGTTGTTATCGTCCTTATCATCCTCATAATTATCGTCGTTAATATCGTCGTTATTTTGTCATAATCATCGGCGTTAATGTCGTCGTTATTATCGTCATTATCATCGTTGTTATCATCCTTATCTTCCTCATAATTATCGTCGTTAATATCGTCGTTATTTTGTCATAATCATCGACGATAATGTCGTCGTTATTATCGTCATTATCTACGTTGTTATCGTCATAAATATTATCTTTAATATCGTCGTTATTATTGTCATTATCTTCTTTTTATTGTCTTTATTATCGTCGTTAATATCGTCGTTATTATCGTCGAAAATATCGTCGTTAATATCGTCATTATCATCGTTGTTATCGTCCTTATCATCCTCATAATTATCGTCGTTAATATCGTCGTTATTTTGTCATAATCATCGTCGTTAATGTCGTCGTTATTATCGTCATTATCTACGTTGTTATCGTCATAAATATCATCGATAATATAGTCGTTATTATTGTCATTATCTTCTTTTTATCGTCGTTTTTAACGTCGTTATTATCGTCGTTAATATCGTCGTTAATATCGTCATTATAATCGTTGTTATCGTCTTTATTATCCTCATAATTATCGTCGTTAATATCGTCGTTATTTTGTCATAAACATCGTCGCTAATGTCGTTGTTATTATCGTCATTATCATCGTTGTTATCGTCCTTATCATCCTCTTAATTATCGTCGTTAATATCGTCGTTATTTTGTCATAATCATCGTCGTTAATGTCGTCGTTATTATCGTCATTATCATCGTTGTTATCATCCTTATCATCCTCATAATTATCGTCGTTAATATCGTCGTTATTTTGTCATAATCATCGACGATAATGTCGTCGTTATTATCGTCATAATCTTCGTTGTTATCGTCATAATTATCATCGTTAATATCGTCGTTATTATTGTCATTATCTTCTTTTTATCGACGTTATTATCGTCGTTAATATCGTCGTTATTATCGTCGTTAATATCGTCATTATCATCGTTGTTATCGTCCTTATTATCCTCATAATTATCGTCGTTAATATCGTCGTTATTTTGTCACAATCATCGTCGTTAATGTCGTCGTTATTATCGTCATTATCATCGTTGTTATCGTCCTTATCATCCTCATAATTATCGTCGTTAATATCGTCGTTATTTTGTCATAATCATCGACGATAATGTCGTCGTTATTATCGTCATTATCTTCGTTGTTATCGTCATAATTATCATCGTTAATATCGTCGTTATTATTGTCATTATCTTCTTTTTATCGACGTTATTATCGTCGTTAATATCGTCGTTATTATCGTCGTTAATATCGTCATTATCATCGTTGTTATCGTCCTTATTATCCTCATAATTATCGTCGTTAATATCGTCGTTATTTTGTCACAATCATCGTCGTTAATGTCGTCGTTATTATCGTCATTATCTACGTTGTTATCGTCATAAATATCACCGATAATATCGTCGTTATTATTGTCATTATCTTCTTTTTATCGTCGTTTTTAACGTCGTTATTATCGTCGTTAATATCGTCGTTAATATCGTCATTATCATCGTTGTTATCGTCCTTATCATCCTCATAATTATCGTCGTTAATATCGTCGTTATTTTGTCATAATCATCGTCGTTAATGTCGTCGTTATTATCGTCATTATCTACGTTGTTATCGTCATAAATATTATCTTTAATATCGTCGTTATTATTGTCATTATCTTCTCTTTATTGTCTTTATTATCGTCGTTAATATTGTCGTTATTATCGTCGTTAATATCGTCGTTAATATCGTCACTATCATCGTTGTTATCGTCCTTATTATCCTCATAATTATCGTCGTTAATATCGTCGTTATTTTGTCATAATCATCGTCGCTAATGTCGTCGTTATTATCGTCATTATCTACGTTGTTATCGTCATAAATATCATCGATAATATCGTCGTTATTATTGTCATTATCTTCTTTTTATCGTCGTTATTAACGTCGTTATTATCGTCGTTAATATCGTCGTTAATATCGTCATTATCATCGTTGTTATCGTCCTTATCATCCTCATAATTATCGTCTTTAATATCGTCGTTATTTTGTCATAATCATCGTCGTTAATGTCGTCGTTATTATCGTCATTATCTACGTTGTTATCGTCATAAATATCATCGATAATATCGTCGTTATTATTGTCATTATCTTCTTTTTATCGTCGTTTTTAACGTCGTTATTATCGTCGTTAATATCGTCGTTAATATCGTCATTATCATCGTTGTTATCGTCCTTATCATCCTCATAATTATCGTCGTTAATATCGTCGTTATTTTGTCATAATCATCGTCGTTAATGTCGTCGTTATTATCGTCATTATCTACGTTGTTATCGTCATAAATATTATCTTTAATATCGTCGTTATTATTGTCATTATCTTCTCTTTATTGTCTTTATTATCGTCGTTAATATTGTCGTTATTATCGTCGTTAATATCGTCGTTAATATCGTCATTATCATCGTTGTTATCGTCCTTATTATCCTCATAATTATCGTCGTTAATATCGTCGTTATTTTGTCATAATCATCGTCGTTAATGTCGTCGTTATTATCGTCATTATCTACGTTGTTATCGTCATAAATATCATCGATAATATCGTCGTTATTATTGTCATTATCTTCTTTTTATCGTCGTTATTAACGTCGTTATTATCGTCGTTAATATCGTCGTTAATATCGTCATTATCATCGTTGTTATCGTCCTTATCATCCTCATAATTATCGTCGTTAATATCGTCGTTATTTTGTCATAATCATCGTCGTTAATGTCGTCGTTATTATC
Source organism: Dolichovespula media (assembly GCA_911387685.1). Classification (NCBI taxonomy): domain Eukaryota; kingdom Metazoa; phylum Arthropoda; class Insecta; order Hymenoptera; family Vespidae; genus Dolichovespula; species Dolichovespula media. Next base: position 250,157 of record CAJVQJ010000033.1, on the reverse strand, counting down.
GTCATTATCTACGTTGTTATCGTCATAAATATCATCGATAATATCGTCGTTATTATTGTCATTATCTTCTTTTTATCGTCGTTTTTACCGTCGTTATTATCGTCGTTAATATCGTCGTTAATATCGTCATTATCATCGTTGTTATCGTCCTTATCATCCTCATAATTATCGTCGTTAATATCGTCGTTATTTTGTCATAATCATCGTCGTTAATGTCGTCGTTATTATCGTCATTATCTACGTTGTTATCGTCATAAATATTATCGTTAATATCGTCGTTATTATTGTCATTATCTTCTTTTTATTGTCTTTATTATCGTCGTTAATATCGTCGTTATTATCGTCGTTAATATCGTCGTTAATATCGTCATTATCATCGTTGTTATCGTCCTTATTATCCTCATAATTATCGTCGTTAATATCGTCGTTATTTTGTCATAATCATCGTCGCTAATGTCGTCGTTATTATCGTCATTATCTACGTTGTTATCGTCATAAATATCATCGATAATATCGTCGTTATTATTGTCATTATCTTCTTTTTATCGTCGTTATTAACGTCGTTATTATCGTCGTTAATATCGTCGTTAATATCGTCATTATCATCGTTGTTATCGTCCTTATCATCCTCATAATTATCGTCGTTAATATCGTCGTTATTTTGTCATAATCATCGTCGTTAATGTCGTCGTTATTATCGTCATTATCTACGTTGTTATCGTCATAAATATCATCGATAATATCGTCGTTATTATTGTCATTATCTTCTTTTTATCGTCGTTTTTACCGTCGTTATTATCGTCGTTAATATCGTCGTTAATATCGTCATTATCATCGTTGTTATCGTCCTTATCATCCTCATAATTATCGTCGTTAATATCGTCGTTATTTTGTCATAATCATCGTCGTTAATGTCGTCGTTATTATCGTCATTATCTACGTTGTTATCGTCATAAATATCATCGATAATATCGTCGTTATTATTGTCATTATCTTCTTTTTATCGTCGTTTTTACCGTCGTTATTATCGTCGTTAATATCGTCGTTAATATCGTCATTATCATCGTTGTTATCGTCCTTATCATCCTCATAATTATCGTCGTTAATATCGTCGTTATTTTGTCATAATCATCGTCGTTAATGTCGTCGTTATTATCGTCATTATCTACGTTGTTATCGTCATAAATATTATCTTTAATATCGTCGTTATTATTGTCATTATCTTCTCTTTATTGTCTTTATTATCGTCGTTAATATTGTCGTTATTATCGTCGTTAATATCGTCGTTAATATCGTCATTATCATCGTTGTTATCGTCCTTATTATCCTCATAATTATCGTCGTTAATATCGTCGTTATTTTGTCATAATCATCGTCGCTAATGTCGTCGTTATTATCGTCATTATCTACGTTGTTATCGTCATAAATATCATCGATAATATCGTCGTTATTATTGTCATTATCTTCTTTTTATCGTCGTTATTAACGTCGTTATTATCGTCGTTAATATCGTCGTTAATATCGTCATTATCATCGTTGTTATCGTCCTTATCATCCTCATAATTATCGTCTTTAATATCGTCGTTATTTTGTCATAATCATCGTCGTTAATGTCGTCGTTATTATCGTCATTATCTACGTTGTTATCGTCATAAATATCATCGATAATATCGTCGTTATTATTGTCATTATCTTCTTTTTATCGTCGTTTTTAACGTCGTTATTATCGTCGTTAATATCGTCGTTAATATCGTCATTATCATCGTTGTTATCGTCCTTATCATCCTCATAATTATCGTCGTTAATATCGTCGTTATTTTGTCATAATCATCGTCGTTAATGTCGTCGTTATTATCGTCATTATCTACGTTGTTATCGTCATAAATATTATCTTTAATATCGTCGTTATTATTGTCATTATCTTCTCTTTATTGTCTTTATTATCGTCGTTAATATTGTCGTTATTATCGTCGTTAATATCGTCGTTAATATCGTCATTATCATCGTTGTTATCGTCCTTATTATCCTCATAATTATCGTCGTTAATATCGTCGTTATTTTGTCATAATCATCGTCGTTAATGTCGTCGTTATTATCGTCATTATCTACGTTCTTATCGTCATAAATATCATCGATAATATCGTCGTTATTATTGTCATTATCTTCTTTTTATCGTCGTTATTAACGTCGTTATTATCGTCGTTAATATCGTCGTTAATATCGTCATTATCATCGTTGTTATCGTCCTTATCATCCTCATAATTATCGTCGTTAATATCGTCGTTATTTTGTCATAATCATCGTCGTTAATGTCGTCGTTATTATCGTCATTATCTACGTTGTTATCGTCATAAATATCATCGATAATATCGTCGTTATTATTGTCATTATCTTCTTTTTATCGTCGTTTTTAACGTCGTTATTATCGTCGTTAATATCGTCGTTAATATCGTCATTATCATCGTTGTTATAGTCCTTATCATCCTCATAATTATCGTCGTTAATATCGTCGTTATTTTGTCATAATCATCGTCGTTAATGTCGTCGTTATTATCGTCATTATCTACGTTGTTATCGTCATAAATATTATCTTTAATATCGTCGTTATTATTGTCATTATCTTCTCTTTATTGTCTTTATTATCGTCGTTAATATTGTCGTTATTATCGTCGTTAATATCGTCGTTAATATCGTCAGTATCATCGTTGTTATCGTCCTTATTATCCTCATAATTATCTTCGTTAATATCGTCGTTATTTTGTCATAATCATCGTCGTTAATGTCGTCGTTATTATCGTCATTATCTACGTTGTTATCGTCATAAATATCATCGATAATATCGTCGTTATTATTGTCATTATCTTCTTTTTATCGTCGTTATTAACGTCGTTATTATCATCGTTAATATCGTCGTTAATATCGTCATTATCATCGTTGTTATCGTCCTTATCATCCTCATAATTATCGTCGTTAATATCGTCGTTATTTTGTCATAATCATCGTCGTTAATGTCGTCGTTATTATCGTCATTATCTACGTTGTTATCGTCATAAATATCATCGATAATATCGTCGTTATTATTGTCATTATCTTCTTTTTATCGTCGTTTTTACCGTCGTTTTTTTCGTCGTTAATATCGTCGTTAATATCGTCATTATCATCGTTGTTATCGTCCTTATCATCCTCATAATTATCGTCGTTAATTTGTCATAATCATCGTCGTTAATGTCGTCGTTATTATCGTCATTATCTACGTTGTTATCGTCATAAATATTATCTTTAATATCGTCGTTATTATTGTCATTATCTTCTCTTTATTGTCTTTATTATCGTCGTTAATATTGTCGTTATTATCGTCGTTAATATCGTCGTTAATATCGTCATTATCATCGTTGTTATCGTCCTTATTATCCTCATAATTATCGTCGTTAATATCGTCGTTATTTTGTCATAATCATCGTCGTTAATGTCGTCGTTATTATCGTCATTATCTACGTTGTTATCGTCATAAATATCATCGATAATATCGTCGTTATTATTGTCATTATCTTCTTTTTATCGTCGTTATTAACGTCGTTATTATCGTCGTTAATATCGTCGTTAATATCGTCATTATCATCGTTGTTATCGTCCTTATCATCCTCATAATTATCGTCGTTAATATCGTCGTTATTTTGTCATAATCATCGTCGTTAATGTCGTCGTTATTATCGTCATTATCTACGTTGTTATCGTCATAAATATTATCGTTAATATCGTCGTTATTATTGTCATTATCTTCTTTTTATTGTCTTTATTATCGTCGTTAATATCGTCGTTATTATCGTCGTTAATATCGTCGTTAATATCGTCATTATCATCGTTGTTATCGTCCTTATTATCCTCATAATTATCGTCGTTAATATCGTCGTTATTTTGTCATAATCATCGTCGCTAATGTCGTCGTTATTATCGTCATTATCTACGTTGTTATCGTCATAAATATCATCGATAATATCGTCGTTATTATTGTCATTATCTTCTTTTTATCGTCGTTATTAACGTCGTTATTATCGTCGTTAATATCGTCGTTAATATCGTCATTATCATCGTTGTTATCGTCCTTATCATCCTCATAATTATCGTCGTTAATATCGTCGTTATTTTGTCATAATCATCGTCGTTAATGTCGTCGTTATTATCGTCATTATCTACGTTGTTATCGTCATAAATATCATCGATAATATCGTCGTTATTATTGTCATTATCTTCTTTTTATCGTCGTTTTTACCGTCGTTATTATCGTCGTTAATATCGTCGTTAATATCGTCATTATCATCGTTGTTATCGTCCTTATCATCCTCATAATTATCGTCGTTAATATCGTCGTTATTTTGTCATAATCATCGTCGTTAATGTCGTCGTTATTATCGTCATTATCTACGTTGTTATCGTCATAAATATCATCGATAATATCGTCGTTATTATTGTCATTATCTTCTTTTTATCGTCGTTTTTACCGTCGTTATTATCGTCGTTAATATCGTCGTTAATATCGTCATTATCATCGTTGTTATCGTCCTTATCATCCTCATAATTATCGTCGTTAATATCGTCGTTATTTTGTCATAATCATCGTCGTTAATGTCGTCGTTATTATCGTCATTATCTACGTTGTTATCGTCATAAATATTATCTTTAATATCGTCGTTATTATTGTCATTATCTTCTCTTTATTGTCTTTATTATCGTCGTTAATATTGTCGTTATTATCGTCGTTAATATCGTCGTTAATATCGTCATTATCATCGTTGTTATCGTCCTTATTATCCTCATAATTATCGTCGTTAATATCGTCGTTATTTTGTCATAATCATCGTCGCTAATGTCGTCGTTATTATCGTCATTATCTACGTTGTTATCGTCATAAATATCATCGATAATATCGTCGTTATTATTGTCATTATCTTCTTTTTATCGTCGTTATTAACGTCGTTATTATCGTCGTTAATATCGTCGTTAATATCGTCATTATCATCGTTGTTATCGTCCTTATCATCCTCATAATTATCGTCTTTAATATCGTCGTTATTTTGTCATAATCATCGTCGTTAATGTCGTCGTTATTATCGTCATTATCTACGTTGTTATCGTCATAAATATCATCGATAATATCGTCGTTATTATTGTCATTATCTTCTTTTTATCGTCGTTTTTAACGTCGTTATTATCGTCGTTAATATCGTCGTTAATATCGTCATTATCATCGTTGTTATCGTCCTTATCATCCTCATAATTATCGTCGTTAATATCGTCGTTATTTTGTCATAATCATCGTCGTTAATGTCGTCGTTATTATCGTCATTATCTACGTTGTTATCGTCATAAATATTATCTTTAATATCGTCGTTATTATTGTCATTATCTTCTCTTTATTGTCTTTATTATCGTCGTTATTATTGTCATTATCTTCTCTTTATTGTCTTTATTATCGTCGTTAATATTGTCGTTATTATCGTCGTTAATATCGTCGTTAATATCGTCATTATCATCGTTGTTATCGTCCTTATTATCCTCATAATTATCGTCGTTAATATCGTCGTTATTTTGTCATAATCATCGTCGTTAATGTCGTCGTTATTATCGTCATTATCTACGTTGTTATCGTCATAAATATCATCGATAATATCGTCGTTATTATTGTCATTATCTTCTTTTTATCGTCGTTATTAACGTCGTTATTATCGTCGTTAATATCGTCGTTAATATCGTCATTATCATCGTTGTTATCGTCCTTATCATCCTCATAATTATCGTCGTTAATATCGTCGTTATTTTGTCATAATCATCGTCGTTAATGTCGTCGTTATTATCGTCATTATCTACGTTGTTATCGTCATAAATATCATCGATAATATCGTCGTTATTATTGTCATTATCTTCTTTTTATCGTCGTTTTTACCGTCGTTATTATCGTCGTTAATATCGTCGTTAATATCGTCATTATCATCGTTGTTATCGTCCTTATCATCCTCATAATTATCGTCGTTAATTTGTCATAATCATCGTCGTTAATGTCGTCGTTATTATCGTCATTATCTACGTTGTTATCGTCATAAATATTATCTTTAATATCGTCGTTATTATTGTCATTATCTTCTCTTTATTGTCTTTATTATCGTCGTTAATATCGTCGTTATTATCGTCGTTAATATCGTCGTTAATATCGTCATTATCATCGTTGTTATCGTCCTTATTATCCTCATAATTATCGTCGTTAATATCGTCGTTATTTTGTCATAATCATCGTCGTTAATGTCGTCGTTATTATCGTCATTATCTACGTTGTTATCGTCATAAATATCATCGATAATATAGTCGTTATTATTGTCATTATCTTCTTTTTATCGTCGTTTTTAACGTCGTTATTATCGTCGTTAATATCGTCGTTAATATCGTCATTATAATCGTTGTTATCGTCCTTATTATCCTCATAATTATCGTCGTTAATATCGTCGTTATTTTGTCATAAACATCGTCGCTAATGTCGTTGTTATTATCGTCATTATCATCGTTGTTATCGTCCTTATCATCCTCATAATTATCGTCGTTAATATCGTCGTTATTTTGTCATAATCATTGTCGTTAATGTCGTCGTTATTATCGTCATTATCTTCGTTGTTATCGTCCTTATGATCCTCATAATTATCGTCGTTAATATCGTAGTTATTTTGTCATAAACATCGTCGCTAATGTCGTCGTTATTATCGTCATTATCATCGTTGTTATCGTCCTTATCATCCTCATAATTATCGTCGTTAATATCGTCGTTATTTTGTCATAATCATCGGCGTTAATGTCGTCGTTATTATCGTCATTATCATCGTTGTTATCATCCTTATCATCCTCATAATTATCGTCGTTAATATCGTCGTTATTTTGTCATAATCATCGACGATAATGTCGTCGTTATTATCGTCATTATCTACGTTGTTATCGTCATAAATATTATCTTTAATATCGTCGTTATTATTGTCATTATCTTCTTTTTATTGTCTTTATTATCGTCGTTAATATCGTCGTTATTATCGTCGTTAATATCGTCGTTAATATCGTCATTATCATCGTTGTTATCGTCCTTATCATCCTCATAATTATCGTCGTTAATATCGTCGTTATTTTGTCATAATCATCGACGATAATGTCGTCGTTATTATCGTCATTATCTTCGTTGTTATCGTCATAATTATCATCGTTAATATCGTCGTTATTATTGTCATTATCTTCTTTTTATCGACGTTATTATCGTCGTTAATATCGTCGTTATTATCGTCGTTAATATCGTCATTATCATCGTTGTTATCGTCCTTATTATCCTCATAATTATCGTCGTTAATATCGTCGTTATTTTGTCACAATCATCGTCGTTAATGTCGTCGTTATTATCGTCATTATCTACGTTGTTATCGTCATAAATATCACCGATAATATCGTCGTTATTATTGTCATTATCTTCTTTTTATCGTCGTTTTTAACGTCGTTATTATCGTCGTTAATATCGTCATTATCATCGTTGTTATCGTCCTTATCATCCTCATAATTATCGTCGTTAATATCGTCGTTATTTTGTCATAATCATCGTCGTTAATGTCGTCGTTATTATCGTCATTATCTACGTTGTTATCGTCATAAATATTATCTTTAATATCGTCGTTATTATTGTCATTATCTTCTCTTTATTGTCTTTATTATCGTCGTTAATATTGTCGTTATTATCGTCGTTAATATCGTCGTTAATATCGTCATTATCATCGTTGTTATCGTCCTTATTATCTTCATAATTATCGTCGTTAATATCGTCGTTATTTTGTCATAATCATCGTCGCTAATGTCGTCGTTATTATCGTCATTATCTACGTTGTTATCGTCATAAATATCATCGATAATATCGTCGTTATTATTGTCATTATCTTCTTTTTATCGTCGTTATTAACGTCGTTATTATCGTCGTTAATATCGTCGTTAATATCGTCATTATCATCGTTGTTATCGTCCTTATCATCCTCATAATTATCGTCTTTAATATCGTCGTTATTTTGTCATAATCATCGTCGTTAATGTCGTCGTTATTATCGTCATTATCTACGTTGTTATCGTCATAAATATCATCGATAATATCGTCGTTATTATTGTCATTATCTTCTTTTTATCGTCGTTTTTAACGTCGTTATTATCGTCGTTAATATCGTCATTATCATCGTTGTTATCGTCCGTATCATCCTCATAATTATCGTCGTTAATATCGTCGTTATTTTGTCATAATCATCGTCGTTAATGTCGTCGTTATTATCGTCATTATCTACGTTGTTATCGTCATAAATATTATCTTTAATATCGTCGTTATTATTGTCATTATCTTCTCTTTATTGTCTTTATTATCGTCGTTAATATTGTCGTTATTATCGTCGTTAATATCGTCGTTAATATCGTCATTATCATCGTTGTTATCGTCCTTATTATCCTCATAATTATCGTCGTTAATATCGTCGTTATTTTGTCATAATCATCGACGATAATGTCGTCGTTATTATCGTCATTATCTTCGTTGTTATCGTCATAATTATCATCGTTAATATCGTCGTTATTATTGTCATTATCTTCTTTTTATCGACGTTATTATCGTCGTTAATATCGTCGTTATTATCGTCGTTAATATCGTCATTATCATCGTTGTTATCGTCCTTATTATCCTCATAATTATCGTCGTTAATATCGTCGTTATTTTGTCACAATCATCGTCGTTAATGTCGTCGTTATTATCGTCATTATCATCGTTGTTATCGTCCTTATCATCCTCATAATTATCGTCGTTAATATCGTCGTTATTTTGTCATAATCATCGTCGTTAATGTCGTCGTTATTATCGTCATTATCTACGTTGTTATCGTCATAAATTTTATCTTTAATATCGTCGTTATTATTGTCATTATCTTCTCTTTATTGTCTTTATTATCGTCGTTAATATTGTCGTTAATATCGTCGTTAATATCGTCATTATCATCGTTGTTATCGTCCTTATCATCCTCATAATTATCGTCGTTAATATCGTCGTTATTTTGTCATAATCATCGTCGTTAATGTCGTCGTTATTATCGTCATTATCTACGTTGTTATCGTCATAAATATCATCGATAATATCGTCGTTATTATTGTCATTATCTTCTTTTTATCGTCGTTTTTACCGTCGTTATTATCGTCGTTAATATCGTCGTTAATATCGTCATTTTCATCGTTGTTATCGTCCTTATCATCCTCATAATTATCGTCGTTAATTTGTCATAATCATCGTCGTTAATGTCGTCTTTATTATCGTCATTATCTACGTTGTTATCGTCATAAATATTATCTTTAATATTGTCGTTATTATTGTCATTATCTTCTCTTTATTGTCTTTATTATCGTCGTTAATATCGTCGTTATTATCGTCGTTAATATCGTCGTTAATATCGTCATTATCATCGTTGTTATCGTCCTTATTATCCTCATAATTATCGTCGTTAATATCGTCGTTATTTTGTCATAATCATCGTCGTTAATGTCGTCGTTATTATCGTCATTATCTACGTTGTTATCGTCATAAATATCATCGATAATATAGTCGTTATTATTGTCATTATCTTCTTTTTATCGTCGTTTTTAACGTCGTTATTATCGTCGTTAATATCGTCGTTAATATCGTCATTATAATCGTTGTTATCGTCCTTATTATCCTCATAATTATCGTCGTTAATATCGTCGTTATTTTGTCATAAACATCGTCGCTAATGTCGTTGTTATTATCGTCATTATCATCGTTGTTATCGTCCTTATAATCCTCTTAATTATCGTCGTTAATATCGTCGTTATTTTGTCATAATCATCGTCGTTAATGTCGTCGTTATTATCGTCATTATCATCGTTGTTATCATCCTTATCATCCTCATAATTATCGTCGTTAATATCGTCGTTATTTTGTCATAATCATCGACGATAATGTCGTCGTTATTATCGTCATTATCTTCGTTGTTATCGTCATAATTATCATCGTTAATATCGTCGTTATTATTGTCATTATCTTCTTTTTATCGACGTTATTATCGTCGTTAATATCGTCGTTATTATCGTCGTTAATATCGTCATTATCATCGTTGTTATCGTCCTTATTATCCTCATAATTATCGTCGTTAATATCGTCGTTATTTTGTCACAATCATCGTCGTTAATGTCGTCGTTATTATCGTCATTATCATCGTTGTTATCGTCCTTATCATCCTCATAATTATCGTCGTTAATATCGTCGTTATTTTGTCATAATCATCGTCGTTAATGTCGTCGTTATTATCGTCATTATCTACGTTGTTATCGTCATAAATTTTATCTTTAATATCGTCGTTATTATTGTCATTATCTTCTCTTTATTGTCTTTATTATCGTCGTTAATATTGTCGTTATTATCGTCGTTAATATCGTCGTTAATATCGTCATTATCATCGTTGTTAACGTCCTTATTATCCTCCTAATTATCGTCGTTAATATCGTCGTTATTTTGTCATAATCATCGTCGTTAATGTCGTCGTTATTATCGTTATTATCTACGTTGTTATCGTCATAAATATCATCGATAATATCGTCGTTATTATTGTCATTATCTTCTTTTTATCGTCGTTATTAACGTCGTTATTATCGTCGTTAATATCGTCGTTAATATCGTCATTATCATCGTTGTTATCGTCCTTATCATCCTCATAATTATCGTCGTTAATATCGTCGTTATTTTGTCACAATCATCGTCGTTAATGTCGTCGTTATTATCGTCATTATCTACGTTGTTATCGTCATAAATATCATCGATAATATCGTCGTTATTATTGTCATTATCTTCTTTTTATCGTCGTTTTTAACGTCGTTATTATCGTCGTTAATATCGTCGTTAATATCGTCATTATCATCGTTGTTATCGTCCTTATCATCCTCATAATTATCGTCGTTAATATCGTCGTTATTTTGTCATAATCATCGTCGTTAATGTCGTCGTTATTATCGTCATTATCTACGTTGTTATCGTCATAAATATTATCTTTAATATCGTCGTTATTATTGTCATTATCTTCTCTTTATTGTCTTTATTATCGTCGTTAATATTGTCGTTATTATCGTCGTTAATATCGTCGTTAATATCGTCATTATCATCGTTGTTATCGTCCTTATTATCCTCATAATTATCGTCGTTAATATCGTCGTTATTTTGTCATAATCATCGTCGTTAATGTCGTCGTTATTATCGTCATTATCTACGTTGTTATCGTCATAAATATCATCGATAATATCGTCGTTATTATTGTCATTATCTTCTTTTTATCGTCGTTATTAACGTCGTTATTATCGTCGTTAATGTCGTCGTTAATATCGTCATTATCATCGTTGTTATCGTCCTTATCATCCTCATAATTATCGTCGTTAATATCGTCGTTATTTTGTCATAATCCTCGTCGTTAATGTCGTCGTTATTATCGTCATTATCTACGTTGTTATCGTCATAAATATCATCGATAATATCGTCGTTATTATTGTCATTATCTTCTTTTTATCGTCGTTTTTAACGTCGTTATTATCGTCGTTAATATCGTCGTTAATATCGTCATTATCATCGTTGTTATCGTCCTTATTATCCTCATAATTATCGTCGTTAATATCGTCGTTATTTTGTCATAATCATCGTCGTTAATGTCGTCGTTATTATCGTCATTATCTACGTTGTTATCGTCATAAATATCATCGATAATATCGTCGTTATTATTGTCATTATCTTCTTTTTATCGTCGTTATTAACGTCGTTATTATCGTCGTTAATATCGTCGTTAATATCGTTATTATCATCGTTGTTATCGTCCTTATCATCCTCATAATTATCGTCGTTAATATCGTCGTTATTTTGTCATAATCATCGTCGTTAATGTCGTCGTTATTATCGTCATTATCTTCGTTGTTATCGTCATAATTATCATCGTTAATATCGTCGTTATTATTGTCATTATCTTCTTTTTATCGACGTTATTATCGTCGTTAATATCGTCGTTATTATCGTCGTTAATATCGTCATTATCATCGTTGTTATCGTCCTTATTATCCTCATAATTATCGTCGTTAATATCGTCGTTATTTTGTCACAATCATCGTCGTTAATGTCGTCGTTATTATCGTCATTATCATCGTTGTTATCGTCCTTATCATCCTCATAATTATCGTCGTTAATATCGTCGTTATTTTGTCATAATCATCGTCGTTAATGTCGTCGTTATTATCGTCATTATCTACGTTGTTATCGTCATAAATATTATCGTTAATATCGTCGTTATTATTGTCATTATCTTCTTTTTATTGTCTTTATTATCGTCGTTAATATCGTCGTTATTATCGTCGTTAATATCGTCGTTAATATCGTCATTATCATCGTTGTTATCGTCCTTATTATCCTCATAATTATCGTCGTTAATATCGTCGTTATTTTGTCATAATCATCGTCGTTAATGTCGTCGTTATTATCGTCATTATCTACGTTGTTATCGTCATAAATATCATCGATAATATCGTCGTTATTATTGTCATTATCTTCTTTTTATCGACGTTATTATCGTCGTTAATATCGTCGTTAATATCGTCGTTAATATCGTTATTATCATCGTTGTTATCGTCCTTATCATCCTCATAATTATCGTCGTTAATATCGTCGTTATTTTGTCATAATCATCGTCGTTAATGTCGTCGTTATTATCGTCATTATCTTCGTTGTTATCGTCATAATTATCATCGTTAATATCGTCGTTATTATTGTCATTATCTTCTTTTTATCGACGTTATTATCGTCGTTAATATCGTCGTTATTATCGTCGTTAATATCGTCATTATCATCGTTGTTATCGTCCTTATTATCCTCATAATTATCGTCGTTAATATCGTCGTTATTTTGTCATAAACATCGTCGCTAATGTCGTCGTTATTATCGTCATTATCATCGTTGTTATCGTCCTTATCATCCTCATAATTATCGTCGTTAATATCGTCGTTATTTTGTCATAATCATCATCGTTAATGTCGTCGTTATTATCGTCATTATCTACGTTGTTATCGTCATAAATATCATCGATAATATCGTCGTTATTATTGTCATTATCTTCTTTTTATCGTCGTTTTTAACGTCGTTATTATCGTCGTTAATATCGTCGTTAATATCGTCATTATAATCGTTGTTATCGTCCTTATTATCCTCATAATTATCGTCGTTAATATCGTCGTTATTTTGTCATAATCATCGTCATTAATGTCGTCGTTATTATCGTCATTATCTACGTTGTTATCGTCATAAATATCATCGATAATATCGTCGTTATTATTGTCATTATCTTCTTTTTATCGTCGTTTCTAACGTCGTTATTATCATCGTTAATATCGTCGTTAATATCGTCATTATCATCGTTGTTATCGTCCTTATCATCCTCATAATTATCGTCGTTAATATCGTCGTTATTTTGTCATAATCATCGTCGTTAATGTCGTCGTTATTATCGTCATTATCAACGTTGTTATCGTCATAAATATTATCTTTAATATCGTCGTTATTATTGTCATTATCTTCTCTTTATTGTCTTTATTATCGTCGTTAATATTGTCGTTATTATCGTCGTTAATATCGTCGTTAATATCGTCATTATCATCGTTGTTATCGTCCTTATTATCCTCATAATTATCGTCGTTAATATCGTCGTTATTTTGTCATAATCATCGTCGTTAATGTCGTCGTTATTATCGTCATTATCTACGTTGTTATCGTCATAAATATCATCGATAATATCGTCGTTATTATTGTCATTATCTTCTTTTTATCGTCGTTTTTAACGTCGTTATTATCGTCGTTAATATCGTCGTTATTTTGTCATAATCATCGACGATAATGTCGTCGTTATTATCGTCATTATCTTCGTTGTTATCGTCATAATTATCATCGTTAATATCGTCGTTATTATTGTCATTATCTTCTTTTTATCGACGTTATTATCGTCGTTAATATCGTCGTTATTATCGTCGTTAATATCGTCATTATCATCGTTGTTATCGTCCTTATTATCTTCATAATTATCGTCGTTAATATCGTCGTTATTTTGTCACAATCATCGTCGTTAATGTCGTCGTTATTATCGTCATTATCATCGTTGTTATCGTCCTTATCATCCTCATAATTATCGTCGTTAATATCGTCGTTATTTTGTCATAATCATCGTCGTTAATGTCGTCGTTATTATCGTCATTATCTACGTTGTTATCGTCATAAATTTTATCTTTAATATCGTCGTTATTATTGTCATTATCTTCTCTTTATTGTCTTTATTATCGTCGTTAATATTGTCGTTATTATCGTCGTTAATATCGTCGTTAATATCGTCATTATCATCGTTGTTAACGTCCTTATTATCCTCCTAATTATCGTCGTTAATATCGTCGTTATTTTGTCATAATCATCGTCGTTAATGTCGTCGTTATTATCGTTATTATCTACGTTGTTATCGTCATAAATATCATCGATAATATCGTCGTTATTATTGTCATTATCTTCTTTTTATCGTCGTTATTAACGTCGTTATTATCGTCGTTAATATCGTCGTTAATATCGTCATTATCATCGTTGTTATCGTCCTTATCATCCTCATAATTATCGTCGTTAATATCGTCGTTATTTTGTCACAATCATCGTCGTTAATGTCGTCGTTATTATCGTCATTATCTACGTTGTTATCGTCATATATATCATCGATAATATCGTCGTTATTATTGTCATTATCTTCTTTTTATCGTCGTTTTTAACGTCGTTATTATCGTCGTTAATATCGTCGTTAATATCGTCATTATCATCGTTGTTATCGTCCTTATCATCCTCATAATTATCGTCGTTAATATCGTCGTTATTTTGTCATAATCATCGTCGTTAATGTCGTCGTTATTATCGTCATTATCTACGTTGTTATCGTCATAAATATTATCTTTAATATCGTCGTTATTATTGTCATTATCTTCTCTTTATTGTCTTTATTATCGTCGTTAATATTGTCGTTATTATCGTCGTTAATATCGTCGTTAATATCGTCATTATCATCGTTGTTATCGTCCTTATTATCCTCATAATTATCGTCGTTAATATCGTCGTTATTTTGTCATAATCATCGTCGTTAATGTCGTCGTTATTATCGTCATTATCTACGTTGTTATCGTCATAAATATCATCGATAATATCGTCGTTATTATTGTCATTATCTTCTTTTTATCGTCGTTATTAACGTCGTTATTATCGTCGTTAATATCGTCGTTAATATCGTCATTATCATCGTTGTTATCGTCCTTATCATCCTCATAATTATCGTCGTTAATATCGTCGTTATTTTGTCATAATCCTCGTCGTTAATGTCGTCGTTATTATCGTCATTATCTACGTTGTTATCGTCATAAATATCATCGATAATATCGTCGTTATTATTGTCATTATCTTCTTTTTATCGTCGTTTTTAACGTCGTTATTATCGTCGTTAATATCGTCGTTAATATCGTCATTATCATCGTTGTTATCGTCCTTATTATCCTCATAATTATCGTCGTTAATATCGTCGTTATTTTGTCATAATCATCGTCGTTAATGTCGTCGTTATTATCGTCATTATCTACGTTGTTATCGTCATAAATATCATCGATAATATCGTCGTTATTATTGTCATTATCTTCTTTTTATCGTCGTTATTAACGTCGTTATTATCGTCGTTAATATCGTCGTTAATATCGTTATTATCATCGTTGTTATCGTCCTTATCATCCTCATAATTATCGTCGTTAATATCGTCGTTATTTTGTCATAATCATCGTCGTTAATGTCGTCGTTATTATCGTCATTATCTTCGTTGTTATCGTCATAATTATCATCGTTAATATCGTCGTTATTATTGTCATTATCTTCTTTTTATCGACGTTATTATCGTCGTTAATATCGTCGTTATTATCGTCGTTAATATCGTCATTATCATCGTTGTTATCGTCCTTATTATCCTCATAATTATCGTCGTTAATATCGTCGTTATTTTGTCACAATCATCGTCGTTAATGTCGTCGTTATTATCGTCATTATCATCGTTGTTATCGTCCTTATCATCCTCATAATTATCGTCGTTAATATCGTCGTTATTTTGTCATAATCATCGTCGTTAATGTCGTCGTTATTATCGTCATTATCTACGTTGTTATCGTCATAAATATTATCGTTAATATCGTCGTTATTATTGTCATTATCTTCTTTTTATTGTCTTTATTATCGTCGTTAATATCGTCGTTATTATCGTCGTTAATATCGTCGTTAATATCGTCATTATCATCGTTGTTATCGTCCTTATTATCCTCATAATTATCGTCGTTAATATCGTCGTTATTTTGTCATAATCATCGTCGTTAATGTCGTCGTTATTATCGTCATTATCTACGTTGTTATCGTCATAAATATCATCGATAATATCGTCGTTATTATTGTCATTATCTTCTTTTTATCGACGTTATTATCGTCGTTAATATCGTCGTTAATATCGTCGTTAATATCGTTATTATCATCGTTGTTATCGTCCTTATCATCCTCATAATTATCGTCGTTAATATCGTCGTTATTTTGTCATAATCATCGTCGTTAATGTCGTCGTTATTATCGTCATTATCTTCGTTGTTATCGTCATAATTATCATCGTTAATATCGTCGTTATTATTGTCATTATCTTCTTTTTATCGACGTTATTATCGTCGTTAATATCGTCGTTATTATCGTCGTTAATATCGTCATTATCATCGTTGTTATCGTCCTTATTATCCTCATAATTATCGTCGTTAATATCGTCGTTATTTTGTCATAAACATCGTCGCTAATGTCGTCGTTATTATCGTCATTATCATCGTTGTTATCGTCCTTATCATCCTCATAATTATCGTCGTTAATATCGTCGTTATTTTGTCATAATCATCATCGTTAATGTCGTCGTTATTATCGTCATTATCTACGTTGTTATCGTCATAAATATCATCGATAATATCGTCGTTATTATTGTCATTATCTTCTTTTTATCGTCGTTTTTAACGTCGTTATTATCGTCGTTAATATCGTCGTTAATATCGTCATTATCATCGTTGTTATCGTCCTTATCATCCTCATAATTATCGTCGTTAATATCGTCGTTATTTTGTCATAATCATCGTCGTTAATGTCGTCGTTATTATCGTCATTATCTACGTTGTTATCGTCATAAATATCATCGATAATATCGTCGTTATTATTGTCATTATCTTCTTTTTATCGTCGTTATTAACGTCGTTATTATCGTCGTTAATATCGTCGTTAATATCGTTATTATCATCGTTGTTATCGTCCTTATCATCCTCATAATTATCGTCGTTAATATCGTCGTTATTTTGTCATAATCATCGTCGTTAATGTCGTCGTTATTATCGTCATTATCTTCGTTGTTATCGTCATAATTATCATCGTTAATATCGTCGTTATTATTGTCATTATCTTCTTTTTATCGACGTTATTATCGTCGTTAATATCGTCGTTATTATCGTCGTTAATATCGTCATTATCATCGTTGTTATCGTCCTTATTATCCTCATAATTATCGTCGTTAATATCGTCGTTATTTTGTCACAATCATCGTCGTTAATGTCGTCGTTATTATCGTCATTATCATCGTTGTTATCGTCCTTATCATCCTCATAATTATCGTCGTTAATATCGTCGTTATTTTGTCATAATCATCGTCGTTAATGTCGTCGTTATTATCGTCATTATCTACGTTGTTATCGTCATAAATATTATCGTTAATATCGTCGTTATTATTGTCATTATCTTCTTTTTATTGTCTTTATTATCGTCGTTAATATCGTCGTTATTATCGTCGTTAATATCGTCGTTAATATCGTCATTATCATCGTTGTTATCGTCCTTATTATCCTCATAATTATCGTCGTTAATATCGTCGTTATTTTGTCATAATCATCGTCGTTAATGTCGTCGTTATTATCGTCATTATCTACGTTGTTATCGTCATAAATATCATCGATAATATCGTCGTTATTATTGTCATTATCTTCTTTTTATCGACGTTATTATCGTCGTTAATATCGTCGTTAATATCGTCGTTAATATCGTTATTATCATCGTTGTTATCGTCCTTATCATCCTCATAATTATCGTCGTTAATATCGTCGTTATTTTGTCATAATCATCGTCGTTAATGTCGTCGTTATTATCGTCATTATCTTCATTGTTATCGTCATAATTATCATCGTTAATATCGTCGTTATTATTGTCATTATCTTCTTTTTATCGACGTTATTATCGTCGTTAATATCGTCGTTATTATCGTCGTTAATATCGTCATTATCATCGTTGTTATCGTCCTTATTATCCTCATAATTATCGTCGTAAATATCGTCGTTATTTTGTCATAAACATCGTCGCTAATGTCGTCGTTATTATCGTCATTATCATCGTTGTTATCGTCCTTATCATCCTCATAATTATCGTCGTTAATATCGTCGTTATTTTGTCATAATCATCATCGTTAATGTCGTCGTTATTATCGTCATTATCTACGTTGTTATCGTCATAAATATCATCGATAATATCGTCGTTATTATTGTCATTATCTTCTTTTTATCGTCGTTTCTAACGTCGTTATTATCGTCGTTAATATCGTCGTTAATATCGTCATTATCATCGTTGTTATCGTCCTTATCATCCTCATAATTATCGTCGTTAATATCGTCGTTATTTTGTCATAATCATCGTCGTTAATGTCGTCGTTATTATCGTCATTATCTACGTTGTTATCGTCATAAATATTATCTTTAATATCGTCGTTATTATTGTCATTATCTTCTCTTTATTGTCTTTATTATCGTCGTTAATATTGTCGTTATTATCGTCGTTAATATCGTCGTTAATATCGTCATTATCATCGTTGTTATCGTCCTTATTATCCTCATAATTATCGTCGTTAATATCGTCGTTATTTTGTCATAATCATCGTCGTTAATGTCGTCGTTATTATCGTCATTATCTACGTTGTTATCGTCATAAATATCATCGATAATATCGTCGTTATTATTGTCATTATCTTCTTTTTATCGTCGTTATTAACGTCGTTATTATCGTCGTTAATATCGTCGTTAATATCGTCATTATCATCGTTGTTATCGTCCTTATCATCCTCATAATTATCGTCGTTAATATCGTCGTTATTTTGTCATAATCATCGTCGTTAATGTCGTCGTTATTATCGTCATTATCTACGTTGTTATCGTCATAAATATCATCGATAATATCGTCGTTATTATTGTCATTATCTTCTTTTTATCGTCGTTTTTAACGTCGTTATTATCGTCGTTAATATCGTCGTTAATATCGTCATTATCATCGTTGTTATCGTCCTTATCATCCTCATAATTATCGTCGTTAATATCGTCGTTATTTTGTCATAATCATCGTCGTTAATGTCGTCGTTATTATCGTCATTATCTACGTTGTTATCGTCATAAATATTATCTTTAATATCGTCGTTATTATTGTCATTATCTTCTCTTTATTGTCTTTATTATCGTCGTTAATATTGTCGTTATTATCGTCGTTAATATCGTCGTTAATATCGTCATTATCATCGTTGTTATCGTCCTTATTATCCTCATAATTATCGTCGTTAATATCGTCGTTATTTTGTCATAATCATCGTCGTTAATGTCGTCGTTATTATCGTCATTATCTACGTTGTTATCGTCATAAATATCATCGATAATATCGTCGTTATTATTGTCATTATCTTCTTTTTATCGTCGTTATTAACGTCGTTATTATCGTCGTTAATATCGTCGTTAATATCGTCATTATCATCGTTGTTATCGTCCTTATTATCCTCATAATTATCGTCGTTAATATCGTCGTTATTTTGTCATAATCATCGTCGTTAATGTCGTCGTTATTATCGTCATTATCTACGTTGTTATCGTCATAAATATCATCGATAATATCGTCGTTATTATTGTCATTATCTTCTTTTTATCGTCGTTATTAACGTCGTTATTATCGTCGTTAATATCGTCGTTAATATCGTCATTATCATCGTTGTTATCGTCCTTATTATCCTCATAATTATCGTCGTTAATATCGTCGTTATTTTGTCATAATCATCGTCGTTAATGTCGTCGTTATTATCGTCATTATCTACGTTGTTATCGTCATAAATATCATCGATAATATCGTCGTTATTATTGTCATTATCTTCTTTTTATCGTCGTTATTAACGTCGTTATTATCGTCGTTAATATCGTCGTTAATATCGTTATTATCATCGTTGTTATCGTCCTTATCATCCTCATAATTATCGTCGTTAATATCGTCGTTATTTTGTCATAATCATCGTCGTTAATGTCGTCGTTATTATCGTCATTATCTTCGTTGTTATCGTCATAATTATCATCGTTAATATCGTCGTTATTATTGTCATTATCTTCTTTTTATCGACGTTATTATCGTCGTTAATATCGTCGTTATTATCGTCGTTAATATCGTCATTATCATCGTTGTTATCGTCCTTATTATCCTCATAATTATCGTCGTTAATATCGTCGTTATTTTGTCACAATCATCGTCGTTAATGTCGTCGTTATTATCGTCATTATCATCGTTGTTATCGTCCTTATCATCCTCATAATTATCGTCGTTAATATCGTCGTTATTTTGTCATAATCATCGTCGTTAATGTCGTCGTTATTATCGTCATTATCTACGTTGTTATCGTCATAAATATTATCGTTAATATCGTCGTTATTATTGTCATTATCTTCTTTTTATTGTCTTTATTATCGTCGTTAATATCGTCGTTATTATCGTCGTTAATATCGTCGTTAATATCGTCATTATCATCGTTGTTATCGTCCTTATTATCCTCATAATTATCGTCGTTAATATCGTCGTTATTTTGTCATAAACATCGTCGCTAATGTCGTCGTTATTATCGTCATTATCATCGTTGTTATCGTCCTTATCATCCTCATGATTATCGTCGTTAATATCGTCGTTATTTTGTCATAATCATCATCGTTAATGTCGTCGTTATTATCGTCATTATCTACGTTGTTATCGTCATAAATATCATCGATAATATCGTCGTTATTATTGTCATTATCTTCTTTTTATCGTCGTTTTTAACGTCGTTATTATCGTCGTTAATATCGTCGTTAATATCGTCATTATAATCGTTGTTATCGTCCTTATTATCCTCATAATTATCGTCGTTAATATCGTCGTTATTTTGTCATAAACATCGTCGCTAATGTCGTCGTTATTATCGTCATTATCATCGTTGTTATCGTCCTTATCATCCTCATAATTATCGTCGTTAATATCGTCGTTATTTTGTCATAATCATCATCGGTAATGTCGTCGTTATTATCGTCATTATCTACGTTGTTATCGTCATAAATATCATCGATAATATCGTCGTTATTATTGTCATTATCTTCTTTTTATCGTCGTTTATAACGTCGTTATTATCGTCGTTAATATCGTCGTTAATATCGTCATTATCATCGTTGTTATCGTCCTTATCATCCTCATAATTATCGTCTTTAATATCGTCGTTATTTTGTCATAATCATCGTCGTTAATGGCGTCGTTATTATCGTCATTATCTACGTTGTTATCGTCATAAATATCATCGATAATATCGTCGTTATTATTGTCATTATCTTCTTTTTATCGTCGTTTTTAACGTCGTTATTATCGTCGTTAATATCGTCGTTAATATCGTCATTATCATCGTTGTTATCGTCCGTATCATCCTCATAATTATCGTCGTTAATATCGTCGTTATTTTGTCATAATCATCGTCGTTAATATCGTCGTTATTATCGTCATTATCTACGTTGTTATCGTCATAAATATTATCTTTAATATCGTCGTTATTATTGTCATTATCTTCTCTTTATTGTCTTTATTATCGTCGTTAATATTGTCGTTATTATCGTCGTTAATATCGTCGTTAATATCGTCATTATCATCGTTGTTATCGTCCTTATTATCCTCATAATTATCGTCGTTAATATCGTCGTTATTTTGTCATAATCATCGTCGTTAATGTCGTCGTTATTATCGTCATTATCTACGTTGTTATCGTCATAAATATCATCGATAATATCGTCGTTATTATTGTCATTATCTTCTTTTTATCGTCGTTATTAACGTCGTTATTATCGTCGTTAATATCGTCGTTAATATCGTCATTATCATCGTTGTTATCGTCCTTATCATACTCATAATTATCGTCGTTAATATCGTCGTTATTTTGTCATAATCATCGTCGTTAATGTCGTCGTTATTATCGTCATTATCTACGTTGTTATCGTCATAAATATCATCGATAATATCGTCGTTATTATTGTCATTATCTTCTTTTTATCGTCGTTTTTACCGTCGTTATTATCGTCGTTAATATCGTCGTTAATATCGTCATTATCATCGTTGTTATCGTCCTTATCATCCTCATAATTATCGTCGTTAATATCGTCGTTATTTTGTCATAATCATCGTCGTTAATGTCGTCGTTATTATCGTCATTATCTACGTTGTTATCGTCATAAATATTATCGTTAATATCGTCGTTATTATTGTCATTATCTTCTTTTTATTGTCTTTATTATCGTCGTTAATATCGTCGTTATTATCGTCGTTAATATCGTCGTTAATATCGTCATTATCATCGTTGTTATCGTCCTTATTATCCTCATAATTATCGTCGTTAATATCGTCGTTATTTTGTCATAATCATCGTCGTTAATGTCGTCGTTATTATCGTCATTATCTACGTTGTTATCGTCATAAATATCATCGATAATATCGTCGTTATTATTGTCATTATCTTCTTTTTATCGTCGTTTTTACCGTCGTTATTATCGTCGTTAATATCGTCGTTAATATCGTCATTATCATCGTTGTTATCGTCCTTATCATCCTCATAATTATCGTCGTTAATATCGTCGTTATTTTGTCATAATCATCGTCGTTAATGTCGTCGTTATTATCGTCATTATCTACGTTGTTATCGTCATAAATATTATCGTTAATATCGTCGTTATTATTGTCATTATCTTCTTTTTATTGTCTTTATTATCGTCGTTAATATCGTCGTTATTATCGTCGTTAATATCGTCGTTAATATCGTCATTATCATCGTTGTTATCGTCCTTATTATCCTCATAATTATCGTCGTTAATATCGTCGTTATTTTGTCATAAACATCGTCGCTAATGTCGTCGTTATTATCGTCATTATCATCGTTGTTATCGTCCTTATCATCCTCATGATTATCGTCGTTAATATCGTCGTTATTTTGTCATAATCATCATCGTTAATGTCGTCGTTATTATCGTCATTATCTACGTTGTTATCGTCATAAATATCATCGATAATATCGTCGTTATTATTGTCATTATCTTCTTTTTATCGTCGTTTTTAACGTCGTTATTATCGTCGTTAATATCGTCGTTAATATCGTCATTATAATCGTTGTTATCGTCCTTATTATCCTCATAATTATCGTCGTTAATATCGTCGTTATTTTGTCATAAACATCGTCGCTAATGTCGTCGTTATTATCGTCATTATCATCGTTGTTATCGTCCTTATCATCCTCATAATTATCGTCGTTAATATCGTCGTTATTTTGTCATAATCATCATCGTTAATGTCGTCGTTATTATCGTCATTATCTACTTTGTTATCGTCATAAATATCATCGATAATATCGTCGTTATTATTGTCATTATCTTCTTTTTATCGTCGTATTTAACGTCGTTATTATCGTCGTTAATATCGTCGTTAATATCGTCATTATAATCGTTGTTATCGTCCTTATTATCCTCATAATTATCGTCGTTAATATCGTCGTTATTTTGTCATAATCATCGTCGTTAATGTCGTCGTTATTATCGTCATTATCTACGTTGTTATCGTCATAAATATCATCGATAATATCGTCGTTATTATTGTCATTATCTTCTTTTTATCGTCGTTTCTAACGTCGTTATTATCGTCGTTAATATCGTCGTTAATATCGTCATTATCATCGTTGTTATCGTCCTTATCATCCTCATAATTATCGTCGTTAATATCGTCGTTATTTTGTCATAATCATCGTCGTTAATGTCGTCGTTATTATCGTCATTATCTACGTTGTTATCGTCATAAATATTATCTTTAATATCGTCGTTATTATTGTCATTATCTTCTCTTTATTGTCTTTATTATCGTCGTTAATATTGTCGTTATTATCGTCGTTAATATCGTCGTTAATATCGTCATTATCATCGTTGTTATCGTCCTTATTATCCTCATAATTATCGTCGTTAATATCGTCGTTATTTTGTCATAATCATCGTCGTTAATGTCGTCGTTATTATCGTCATTATCTACGTTGTTATCGTCATAAATATCATCGATAATATCGTCGTTATTATTGTCATTATCTTCTTTTTATCGTCGTTATTAACGTCGTTATTATCGTCGTTAATATCGTCGTTAATATCGTCATTATCATCGTTGTTATCGTCCTTATCATCCTCATAATTATCGTCGTTAATATCGTCGTTATTTTGTCATAATCATCGTCGTTAATGTCGTCGTTATTATCGTCATTATCTACGTTGTTATCGTCATAAATTTCATCGATAATATCGTCGTTATTATTCTCATTATCTTCTTTTTATCGTCGTTTTTAACGTCGTTATTATCGTCGTTAACATCGTCGTTAATATCGTCATTATAATCGTTGTTATCGTCCTTATTATCCTCATAATTATCGTCGTTAATTTCGTCGTTATTTTGTCATAATCATCGTCGTTAATGTCGTCGTTATTATCGTCATTATCTACGTTGTTATCGTCATAAATATCATCGATAATATCGTCGTTATTATTGTCATTATCTTCTTTTTATCGTCGTTTCTAACGTCGTTATTATCGTCGTTAATATCGTCGTTAATATCGTCATTATCATCGTTGTTATCGTCCTTATCATCCTCATCATTATCGTCGTTAATATCGTCGTTATTTTGTCATAATCATCGTCGTTAATGTCGTCGTTATTATCGTCATTATCTACGTTGTTATCGTCATAAATATTATCTTTAATATCGTCGTTATTATTGTCATTATCTTCTCTTTATTGTCTTTATTATCGTCGTTAATATTGTCGTTATTATCGTCGTTAATATCGTCGTTAATATCGTCATTATCATCGTTGTTATCGTCCTTATTATCCTCATAATTATCGTCGTTAATATCGTCGTTATTTTGTCATAATCATCGTCGTTAATGTCGTCGTTATTATCGTCATTATCTACGTTATTATCGTCATAAATATCATCGATAATATCGTCGTTATTATTGTCATTATCTTCTTTTTATCGTCGTTATTAACGTCGTTATTATCGTCGTTAATATCGTCGTTAATATCGTCATTATCATCGTTGTTATCGTCCTTATCATCCTCATAATTATCGTCGTTAATATCGTCGTTATTTTGTCATAATCATCGTCGTTAATGTCGTCGTTATTATCGTCATTATCTACATTGTTATCGTCATAAATATCATCGATAATATCGTCGTTATTATTGTCATTATCTTCTTTTTATCGTCGTTTTTACCGTCGTTATTATCGTCGTTAATATCGTCGTTAATATCGTCATTATCATCGTTGTTATCGTCCTTATCATCCTCATAATTATCGTCGTTAATATCGTCGTTATTTTGTCATAATCATCGTCGTTAATGTCGTCGTTATTATCGTCATTATCTACGTTGTTATCGTCATAAATATTATCTTTAATATCGTCGTTATTATTGTCATTATCTTCTCTTTATTGTCTTTATTATCGTCGTTAATATTGTCGTTATTATCGTCGTTAATATCGTCGTTAATATCGTCATTATCATCGTTGTTATCGTCCTTATTATCCTCATAATTATCGTCGTTAATATCGTCGTTATTTTGTCATAATCATCGTCGTTAATGTCGTCGTTATTATCGTCATTATCTACGTTGTTATCGTCATAAATATCATCGATAATATCGTCGTTATTATTGTCATTATCTTCTTTTTATCGTCGTTATTAACGTCGTTATTATCGTCGTTAATATCGTCGTTAATATCGTTATTATCATCGTTGTTATCGTCCTTATCATCCTCATAATTATCGTCGTTAATATCGTCGTTATTTTGTCATAAT
This sequence comes from Dolichovespula media, assembly GCA_911387685.1. Taxonomy (NCBI): domain Eukaryota; kingdom Metazoa; phylum Arthropoda; class Insecta; order Hymenoptera; family Vespidae; genus Dolichovespula; species Dolichovespula media. The sequence goes on along the minus strand of CAJVQJ010000033.1, from coordinate 223,785 downwards.
CATCGTCGTTAATGTCGTCGTTATTATCGTCATTATCTTCGTTGTTATCGTCATAATTATCATCGTTAATATCGTCGTTATTATTGTCATTATCTTCTTTTTATCGTCGTTATTATCGTCGTTAATATCGTCGTTATTATCGTCGTTAATATCGTCATTATCATCGTTGTTATCGTCCTTATTATCCTCATAATTATCGTCGTTAATATCGTCGTTATTTTGTCACAATCATCGTCGTTAATGTCGTCGTTATTATCGTCATTATCATCGTTGTTATCGTCCTTATCATCCTCATAATTATCGTCGTTAATATCGTCGTTATTTTGTCATAATCATCGTCGTTAATGTCGTCGTTATTATCGTCATTATCTACGTTGTTATCGTCATAAATATTATCGTTAATATCGTCGTTATTATTGTCATTATCTTCTTTTTATTGTCTTTATTATCGTCGTTAATATCGTCGTTATTATCGTCGTTAATATCGTCGTTAATATCGTCATTATCATCGTTGTTATCGTCCTTATTATCCTCATAATTATCGTCGTTAATATCGTCGTTATTTTGTCATAAACATCGTCGCTAATGTCGTCGTTATTATCGTCAATATCATCGTTGTTATCGTCCTTATCATCCTCATGATTATCGTCGTTAATATCGTCGTTATTTTGTCATAATCATTATCGTTAATGTCGTCGTTATTATCGTCATTATCTACGTTGTTATCGTCATAAATATCATCGATAATATCGTCGTTATTATTGTCATTATCTTCTTTTTATCGTCGTTTTTAACGTCGTTATTATCGTCGTTAATATCGTCGTTAATATCGTCATTATAATCGTTGTTATCGTCCTTATTATCCTCATAATTATCGTCGTTAATATCGTCGTTATTTTGTCATATACATCGTCGCTAATGTCGTCGTTATTATCGTCATTATCATCGTTGTTATCGTTCTTATCATCCTCATAATTATCGTCGTTAATATCGTCGTTATTTTGTCATAATCATCATCGTTAATGTCGTCGTTATTATCGTCATTATCTACGTTGTTATCGTCATAAATATCATCGATAATATCGTCGTTATTATTGTCATTATCTTCTTTTTATCGTCGTTTTTAACGTCGTTATTATCGTCGTTAATATCGTCGTTAATATCGTCATTATAATCGTTGTTATCGTCCTTATTATCCTCATAATTATCGTCGTTAATATCGTCGTTATTTTGTCATAATCATCGTCGTTAATGTCGTCGTTATTATCGTCATTATCTACGTTGTTATCGTCATAAATATCATCGATAATATCGTCGTTATTATTGTCATTATCTTCTTTTTATCGTCGTTTCTAACGTCGTTATTATCGTCGTTAATATCGTCGTTAATATCGTCATTATCATCGTTGTTATCGTCCTTATCATCCTCATAATTATCGTCGTTAATATCGTCGTTATTTTGTCATAATCATCGTCGTTAATGTCGTCGTTATTATCGTCATTATCTACGTTGTTATCGTCATAAATATTATCTTTAATATCGTCGTTATTATTGTCATTATCTTCTCTTTATTGTCTTTATTATCGTCGTTAATATTGTCGTTATTATCGTCGTTAATATCGTCGTTAATATCGTCATTATCATCGTTGTTATCGTCCTTATTATCCTCATAATTATCGTCGTTAATATCGTCGTTATTTTGTCATAATCATCGTCGTTAATGTCGTCGTTATTATCGTCATTATCTACGTTGTTATCGTCATAAATATCATCGATAATATCGTCGTTATTATTGTCATTATCTTCTTTTTATCATCGTTATTAACGTCGTTATTATCGTCGTTAATATCGTCGTTAATATCGTCATTATCATCGTTGTTATCGTCCTTATCATCCTCATAATTATCGTCGTTAATATCGTCGTTATTTTGTCATAATCATCGTCGTTAATGTCGTCGTTATTATCGTCATTATCTACGTTGTTATCGTCATAAATATTATCGATAATATCGTCGTTATTATTGTCATTATCTTCTTTTTATCGTCGTTTTTACCGTCGTTATTATCGTCGTTAATATCGTCGTTAATATCGTCATTATCATCGTTGTTATCGTCCTTATCATCCTCATAATTATCGTCGTTAATATCGTCGTTATTTTGTCATAATCATCGTCGTTAATGTCGTCGTTATTATCGTCATTATCTACGTTGTTATCGTCATAAATATTATCTTTAATATCGTCGTTATTATTGTCATTATCTTCTCTTTATTGTCTTTATTATCGTCGTTAATATTGTCGTTATTATCGTCGTTAATATCGTCGTTAATATCGTCATTATCATCGTTGTTATCGTCCTTATTATCCTCATAATTATCGTCGTTAATATCGTCGTTATTTTGTCATAATCATCGTCGTTAATGTCGTCGTTATTATCGTCATTATCTACGTTGTTATCGTCATAAATATCATCGATAATATCGTCGTTATTATTGTCATTATCTTCTTTTTATCGTCGTTATTAACGTCGTTATTATCGTCGTTAATATCGTCGTTAATATCGTTATTATCATCGTTGTTATCGTCCTTATCATCCTCATAATTATCGTCGTTAATATCGTCGTTATTTTGTCATAATCATCGTCGTTAATGTCGTCGTTATTATCGTCATTATCTTCGTTGTTATCGTCATAATTATCATCGTTAATATCGTCGTTATTATTGTCATTATCTTCTTTTTATTGTCTTTATTATCGTCGTTAATATCGTCGTTATTATCGTCGTTAATATCGTCGTTAATATCGTCATTGTCATCGTTGTTATCGTCCTTATTATCCTCATAATTATCGTCGTTAATATCGTCGTTATTATTGTCATTATCTTCTTTTTATCGTCGTTTTTACCGTCGTTATTATCGTCGTTAATATCGTCGTTAATATCGTCATTATCATCGTTGTTATCGTCCTTATCATCTTCATAATTATCGTCGTTAATATCGTCGTTATTTTGTCATAATCATCGTCGTTAATGTCGTCGTTATTATCGTCATTATCTACGTTGTTATCGTCATAAATATTATCTTTAATATCGTCGTTATTATTGTCATTATCTTCTCTTTATTGTCTTTATTATCGTCGTTAATATTGTCGTTATTATCGTCGTTAATATCGTCGTTAATATCGTCATTATCATCGTTGTTATCGTCCTTATTATCCTCATAATTATCGTCGTTAATATCGTCGTTATTTTGTCATAATCATCGTCGTTAATGTCGTCGTTATTATCGTCATTATCTACGTTGTTATCGTCATAAATATCATCGATAATATCGTCGTTATTATTGTCATTATCTTCTTTTTATCATCGTTATTAACGTCGTTATTATCGTCGTTAATATCGTCGTTAATATCGTCATTATCATCGTTGTTATCGTCCTTATCATCCTCATAATTATCGTCGTTAATATCGTCGTTATTTTGTCATAATCATCGTCGTTAATGTCGTCGTTATTATCGTCATTATCTACGTTGTTATCGTCATAAATATCATCGATAATATCGTCGTTATTATTGTCATTATCTTCTTTTTATCGTCGTTTTTACCGTCGTTATTATCGTCGTTAATATCGTCGTTAATATCGTCATTATCATCGTTGTTATCGTCCTTATCATCTTCATAATTATCGTCGTTAATATCGTCGTTATTTTGTCATAATCATCGTCGTTAATGTCGTCGTTATTATCGTCATTATCTACGTTGTTATCGTCATAAATATTATCTTTAATATCGTCGTTATTATTGTCATTATCTTCTCTTTATTGTCTTTATTATCGTCGTTAATATCGTCGTTATTATCGTCGTTAATATCGTCGTTAATATCGTCATTATCATCGTTGTTATCGTCCTTATTATCCTCATAATTATCGTCGTTAATATCGTCGTTATTTTGTCATAATCATCGTCGTTAATGTCGTCGTTATTATCGTCATTATCTACGTTGTTATCGTCATAAATATCATCGATAATATCGTCGTTATTATTGTCATTATCTTCTTTTTATCATCGTTATTAACGTCGTTATTATCGTCGTTAATATCGTCGTTAATATCGTCATTATCATCGTTGTTATCGTCCTTATCATCCTCATAATTATCGTCGTTAATATCGTCGTTATTTTGTCATAATCATCGTCGTTAATGTCGTCGTTATTATCGTCATTATCTACGTTGTTATCGTCATAAATATCATCGATAATATCGTCGTTATTATTGTCATTATCTTCTTTTTATCGTCGTTTTTAACGTCGTTATTATCGTCGTTAATATCGTCGTTAATATCGTCATTATCATCGTTGTTATCGTCCTTATCATCCTCATAATTATCGTCGTTAATATCGTCGTTATTTTGTCATAATCATCGTCGTTAATGTCGTCGTTATTATCGTCATTATCTACGTTGTTATCGTCATAAATATTATCGTTAATATCGTCGTTATTATTGTCATTATCTTCTCTTTATTGTCTTTATTATCGTCGTTAATATTGTCGTTATTATCGTCGTTAATATCGTCGTTAATATCGTCATTATCATCGTTGTTATCGTCCTTATTATCCTCATAATTATCGTCGTTAATATCGTCGTTATTTTGTCATAATCATCGTCGTTAATGTCGTCGTTATTATCGTCATTATCTACGTTGTTATCGTCATAAATATCATCGATAATATCGTCGTTATTATTGTCATTATCTTCTTTTTATCGTCGTTATTAACGTCGTTATTATCGTCGTTAATATCGTCGTTAATATCGTTATTATCATCGTTGTTATCGTCCTTATCATCCTCATAATTATCGTCGTTAATATCGTCGTTATTTTGTCATAATCATCGTCGTTAATGTCGTCGTTATTATCGTCATTATCTTCGTTGTTATCGTCATAATTATCATCGTTAATATCGTCGTTATTATTGTCATTATCTTCTTTTTATCGACGTTATTATCGTCGTTAATATCGTCGTTATTATCGTCGTTAATATCGTCATTATCATCGTTGTTATCGTCCTTATTATCCTCATAATTATCGTCGTTAATATCGTCGTTATTTTGTCACAATCATCTTCGTTAATGTCGTCGTTATTATCGTCATTATCATCGTTGTTATCGTCCTTATCATCCTCATAATTATCGTCGTTAATATCGTCGTTATTTTGTCATAATCATCGTCGTTAATGTCGTCGTTATTATCGTCATTATCTACGTTGTTATCGTCATAAATATTATCGTTAATATCGTCGTTATTATTGTCATTATCTTCTTTTTATTGTCTTTATTATCGTCGTTAATATCGTCGTTATTATCGTCGTTAATATCGTCGTTAATATCGTCATTATCATCGTTGTTATCGTCCTTATTATCCTCATAATTATCGTCGTTAATATCGTCGTTATTTTGTCATAAACATCGTCGCTAATGTCGTCGTTATTATCGTCATTATCATCGTTGTTATCGTCCTTATCATCCTCATAATTATCGTCGTTAATATCGTCGTTATTTTGTCATAATCATCATCGTTAATGTCGTCGTTATTATCGTCATTGTCTACGTTGTTATCGTCATAAATATCATCGATAATATTGTCGTTATTATTGTCATTATCTTCTTTTTATCGTCGTTTTTAACGTCGTTATTATCGTCGTTAATATCGTCGTTAATATCGTCATTATAATCGTTGTTATCGTCCTTATTATCCTCATAATTATCGTCGTTAATATCGTCGTTATTTTGTCATAAACATCGTCGCTAATGTCGTCGTTATTATCGTCATTATCATCGTTGTTATCGTCCTTATCATCCTCATAATTATCGTCGTTAATATCGTCGTTATTTTGTCATAATCATCGTCGTTAATGTCGTCGTTATTATCGTCATTATCTACGTTGTTATCGTCATAAATATTATCTTTAATATCGTCGTTATTATTGTCATTATCTTCTCTTTATTGTCTTTATTATCGTCGTTAATATTGTCGTTATTATCGTCGTTAATATCGTCGTTAATATCGTCATTATCATCGTTGTTATCGTCCTTATTATCCTCATAATTATCGTCGTTAATATCGTCGTTATTTTGTCATAATCATCGTCGTTAATGTCGTCGTTATTATCGTCATTATCTACGTTGTTATCGTCATAAATATCATCGATAATATCGTCGTTATTATTGTCATTATCTTCTTTTTATCGTCGTTATTATCGTCGTTATTATCGTCGTTAATATCGTCGTTAATATCGTCATTATCATCGTTGTTATCGTCCTTATCATCCTCATAATTATCGTCGTTAATATCGTCGTTATTTTGTCATAATCATCGTCGTTAATGTCGTCGTTATTATCGTCATTATCTACGTTGTTATCGTCATAAATATCATCGATAATATCGTCGTTATTATTGTCATTATCTTCTTTTTATCGTCGTTTTTACCGTCGTTATTATCGTCGTTAATATCGTCGTTAATATCGTCATTATCATCGTTGTTATCGTCCTTATCATCCTCATAATTATCGTCGTTAATATCGTCGTTATTTTGTCATAATCATCGTCGTTAATGTCGTCGTTATTATCGTCATTATCTACGTTGTTATCGTCATAAATATTATCTTTAATATCGTCGTTATTATTGTCATTATCTTCTCTTTATTGTCTTTATTATCGTCGTTAATATTGTCGTTATTATCGTCGTTAATATCGTCGTTAATATCGTCATTATCATCGTTGTTATCGTCCTTATTATCCTCATAATTATCGTCGTTAATATCGTCGTTATTTTGTCATAATCATCGTCGTTAATGTCGTCGTTATTATCGTCATTATCTACGTTGTTATCGTCATAAATATCATCGATAATATCGTCGTTATTATTGTCATTATCTTCTCTTTATTGTCTTTATTATCGTCGTTAATATTGTCGTTATTATCGTCGTTAATATCGTCGTTAATATCGTCATTATCATCGTTGTTATCGTCCTTATTATCCTCATAATTATCGTCGTTAATATCGTCGTTATTTTGTCATAATCATCGTCGTTAATGTCGTCGTTATTATCGTGATTATCTACGTTGTTATCGTCATAAATATCATCGATAATATCGTCGTTATTATTGTCATTATATTCTTTTTATCGTCGTTATTAACGTCGTTATTATCGTCGTTAATATCGTCGTTAATATCGTCATTATCATCGTTGTTATCGTCCTTATCATCCTCATAATTATCGTCGCTAATATCGTCGTTATTTTGTCATAATCATCGTCGTTAATGTCGTCGTTATTATCGTCATTATCTACGTTGTTATCGTCATAAATATCATCGATAATATCGTCGTTATTATTGTCATTATCTTCTTTTTATCGTCGTTTTTACCGTCGTTATTATCGTCGTTAATATCGTCGTTAATATCGTCATTATCATCGTTGTTATCGTCCTTAACATCCTCATAATTATCGTCGTTATTTTGTCATAATCATCGTCGTTAATGTCGTCGTTATTATCGTCATTATCTACGTTGTTATCGTCATAAATATCATCGATAATATCGTCGTTATTATTGTCATTATCTTCTTTTTATCGTCGTTATTAACGTCGTTATTATCGTCGTTAATATCGTCGTTAATATCGTCATTATCATCGTTGTTATCGTCCTTATTATCCTCATAATTATCGTCGTTAATATCGTCGTTATTTTGTCATAATCATCGTCGTTAATGTCGTCGTTATTATCGTCATTATCTACGTTGTTATCGTCATAAATATCATCGATAATATCGTCGTTATTATTGTCATTATCTTCTTTTTATCGTCGTTATTAACGTCGTTATTATCGTCGTTAATATCGTCGTTAATATCGTCATTATCATCGTTGTTATCGTCCTTATCATCCTCATAATTATCGTCGTTAATATCGTCGTTATTTTGTCATAATCATCGTCGTTAATGTCGTCGTTATTATCGTCATTATCTACGTTGTTATCGTCATAAATATCATCGATAATATCGTCGTTATTATTGTCATTATCTTCTTTTTATCGTCGTTTTTACCGTCGTTATTATCGTCGTTAATATCGTCGTTAATATCGTCATTATCATCGTTGTTATCGTCCTTATCATCCTCATAATTATCGTCGTTATTTTGTCATAATCATCGTCGTTAATGTCGTCGTTATTATCGTCATTATCTACGTTGTTATCGTCATAAATATTATCTTTAATATCGTCGTTATTATTGTCATTATCTTCTCTTTATTGTCTTTATTATCGTCGTTAATATTGTCGTTATTATCGTCGTTAATATCGTCGTTAATATCGTCATTATCATCGTTGTTATCGTTCTTATTATCCTCATCATTATCGTCGTTAATATCGTCGTTATTTTGTCATAATCATCGTCGTTAATGTCGTCGTTATTATCGTCATTATCTACGTTGTTATCGTCATAAATATCATCGATAATATCGTCGTTATTATTGTCATTATCTTCTTTTTATGGTCGTTATTAACGTCGTTATTATCGTCGTTAATATCGTTATTATCATCGTTGTTATCGTCCTTATCATCCTCATAATTATCGTCGTTAATATCGTCGTTATTTTGTCATAATCATCGTCGTTAATGTCGTCGTTATTATCGTCATTATCTTCGTTGTTATCGTCATAATTATCATCGTTAATATCGTCGTTATTATTGTCATTATCTTCTTTTTATCGACGTTATTATCGTCGTTAATATCGTCGTTATTATCGTCGTTAATATCGTCATTATCATCGTTGTTATCGTCCTTATTATCCTCATAATTATCGTCGTTAATATCGTCGTTATTTTGTCATAATCATCGTCGTTAATGTCGTCGTTATTATCGTCATTATCTACGTTGTTATCGTCATAAATATCATCGATAATATCGTCGTTATTATTGTCATTATCTTCTTTTTATCGTCGTTATTAACGTCGTTAATATCGTCATTATTATCGTCGTTAATATCGTCATTATCATCGTTGTTATCGTCCTTATTATCCTCATAATTATCGTCGTTAATATCGTCGTTATTTTGTCACAATCATCGTCGTTAATGTCGTCGTTATTATCGTCATTATCATCGGTGTTATCGTCCTTATCATCCTCATAATTATCGTCGTTAATATCGTCGTTATTTTGTCATAATCATCGTCGTTAATGTCGTCGTTATTATCGTCATTATCTACGTTGTTATCGTCATAAATATTATCGTTAATATCGTCGTTATTATTGTCATTATCTTCTTTTTATTGTCTTTATTATCGTCGTTAATATCGTCGTTATTATCGTCGTTAATATCGTCGTTAATATCGTCATTATCATCGTTGTTATCGTCCTTATTATCCTCATAATTATCGTCGTTAATATCGTCGTTATTTTGTCATAATCATCGTCGTTAATGTCGTCGTTATTATCGTCATTATCTACGTTGTTATCGTCATAAATATCATCGATAATATCGTCGTTATTATTGTCATTATCTTCTTTTTATCGACGTTATTATCGTCGTTAATATCGTCGTTAATATCGTCGTTAATATCGTTATTATCATCGTTGTTATCGTCCTTATCATCCTCATAATTATCGTCGTTAATATCGTCGTTATTTTGTCATAATCATCGTCGTTAATGTCGTCGTTATTATCGTCATTATCTTCGTTGTTATCGTCATAATTATCATCGTTAATATCGTCGTTATTATTGTCATTATCTTCTTTTTATCGACGTTATTATCGTCGTTAATATCGTCGTTATTATCGTCGTTAATATCGTCATTATCATCGTTGTTATCGTCCTTATTATCCTCATAATTATCGTCGTTAATATCGTCGTTATTTTGTCATAATCATCGTCGTTAATGTCGTCGTTATTATCGTCATTATCTACGTTGTTATCGTCATAAATATCATCAATAATATCGTCGTTATTATTGTCATTATCTTCTTTTTATCGTCGTTATTAACGTCGTTATTATCGTCGTTAATATCGTCGTTAATATCGTCATTATCATCGTTGTTATCGTCCTTATCATCCTCATAATTATCGTCGTTAATATCGTCGTTATTTTGTCATAATCATCGTCGTTAATGTCGTCGTTATTATCGTCATTATCTACGTTGTTATCGTCATAAATATCATCGATAATATCGTCGTTATTATTGTCATTATCTTCTTTTTATCGTCGTTTTTACCGTCGTAATTATCGTCGTTAATATCGTCGTTAATATCGTCATTATCATCGTTGTTATCGTCCTTATTATCCTCATAATTATCGTCGTTAATATCGTCGTTATTTTGTCATAATCATCGTCGTTAATGTCGTCGTTATTATCGTCATTATCTACGTTGTTATCGTCATAAATATCATCGATAATATCGTCGTTATTATTGTCATTATCTTCTTTTTATCGTCGTTATTAACGTCGTTATTATATTCGTTAATATCGTCGTTAATATCGTCATTATCATCGTTGTTATCGTCCTTATTATCCTCATAATTATCGTCGTTAATATCGTCGTTATTTTGTCATAATCATCGTCGTTAATGTCGTCGTTATTATCGTCATTATCTACGTTGTTATCGTCATAAATATCATCGATAATATCGTCGTTATTATTGTCATTATCTTCTTTTTATCGTCGTTATTAACGTCGTTATTATCGTCGTTAATATCGTCGTTAATATCGTCATTATCATCGTTGTTATCGTCCTTATCATCCTCATAATTATCGTCGTTAATATCGTCGTTATTTTGTCATAATCATCGTCGTTAATGTCGTCGTTATTATCGTCATTATCTACGTTGTTATCGTCATAAATATCATCGATAATATCGTCGTTATTATTGTCATTATCTTCTTTTTATCGTCGTTTTTACCGTCGTTATTATCGTCGTTAATATCGTCGTTAATATCGTCATTATCATCGTTGTTATCGTCCTTATCATCCTCATAATTATCGTCGTTATTTTGTCATAATCATCGTCGTTAATGTCGTCGTTATTATCGTCATTATCTACGTTGTTATCGTCATAAATATTATCTTTAATATCGTCGTTATTATTGTCATTATCTTCTCTTTATTGTCTTTATTATCGTCGTTAATATTGTCGTTATTATCGTCGTTAATATCGTCGTTAATATCGTCATTATCATCGTTGTTATCGTCCTTATTATCCTCATAATTATCGTCGTTAATATCGTCGTTATTTTGTCATAATCATCGTCGTTAATGTCGTCGTTATTATCGTCATTATCTACGTTGTTATCGTCATAAATATCATCGATAATATCGTCGTTATTATTGTCATTATCTTCTTTTTATCGTCGTTATTAACGTCGTTATTATCGTCGTTAATATCGTTATTATCATCGTTGTTATCGTCCTTATCATCCTCATAATTATCGTCGTTAATATCGTCGTTATTTTGTCATAATCATCGTCGTTAATGTCGTCGTTATTATCGTCATTATCTTCGTTGTTATCGTCATAATTATCATCGTTAATATCGTCGTTATTATTGTCATTATCTTCTTTTTATCGACGTTATTATCGTCGTTAATATCGTCGTTATTATCGTCGTTAATATCGTCATTATCATCGTTGTTATCGTCCTTATTATCCTCATAATTATCGTCGTTAATATCGTCGTTATTTTGTCATAATCATCGTCGTTAATGTCGTCGTTATTATCGTCATTATCTACGTTGTTATCGTCATAAATATCATCGATAATATCGTCGTTATTATTGTCATTATCTTCTTTTTATCGTCGTTATTAACGTCGTTATTATCGTCGTTAATATCGTTATTATCATCGTTGTTATCGTCCTTATCATCCTCATAATTATCGTCGTTAATATCGTCGTTATTTTGTCATAATCATCGTCGTTAATGTCGTCGTTATTATCGTCATTATCTTCGTTGTTATCGTCATAATTATCATCGTTAATATCGTCGTTATTATTGTCATTATCTTCTTTTTATCGACGTTATTATCGTCGTTAATATCGTCGTTATTATCGTCGTTAATATCGTCATTATCATCGTTGTTATCGTCCTTATTATCCTCATAATTATCGTCGTTAATATCGTCGTTATTTTGTCACAATCATCGTCGTTAATGTCGTCGTTATTATCGTCATTATCATCGTTGTTATCGTCCTTATCATCCTCATAATTATCGTCGTTAATATCGTCGTTATTTTGTCATAATCATCGTCGTTAATGTCGTCGTTATTAACGTCGTTATTATCGTCGTTACTATCGTCGTTAATATCGTCATTATCATCGTTGTTATCGTCCTTATCATCCTCATAATTATCGTCGTTAATATCGTCGTTATTTTGTCATAATCATCGTCGTTAATGTCGTCGTTATTATCGTCATTATCTTCGTTGTTATCGTCATAATTATCATCGTTAATATCGTCGTTATTATTGTCATTATCTTCTTTTTATCGACGTTATTATCGTCGTTAATATCGTCGTTATTATCGTCGTTAATATCGTCATTATCATCGTTGTTATCGTCCTTATTATCCTCATAATTATCGTCGTTAATATCGTCGTTATTTTGTCATAATCATCGTCGTTAATGTCGTCGTTATTATCGTCATTATCTACGTTGTTATCGTCATAAATATCATCGATAATATCGTCGTTATTATTGTCATTATCTTCTTTTTATCGTCGTTATTAACGTCGTTATTATCGTCGTTAATATCGTCGTTAATATCGTCATTATCATCGTTGTTATCGTCCTTATCATCCTCATAATTATCGTCGTTAATATCGTCGTTATTTTGTCATAATCATCGTCGTTAATGTCGTCGTTATTATCGTCATTATCTACGTTGTTATCGTCATAAATATCATCGATAATATCGTCGTTATTATTGTCATTATCTTCTTTTTATCGTCGTTTTTACCGTCGTTATTATCGTCGTTAATATCGTCGTTAATATCGTCATTATCATCGTTGTTATCGTCCTTATCATCCTCATAATTATCGTCGTTATTTTGTCATAATCATCGTCGTTAATGTCGTCGTTATTATCGTCATTATCTACGTTGTTATCGTCATAAATATTATCTTTAATATCGTCGTTATTATTGTCATTATCTTCTCTTTATTGTCTTTATTATCGTCGTTAATATTGTCGTTATTATCGTCGTTAATATCGTCGTTAATATCGTCATTATCATCGTTGTTATCGTCCTTATTATCCTCATAATTATCGTCGTTAATATCGTCGTTATTTTGTCATAATCATCGTCGTTAATGTCGTCGTTATTATCGTCATTATCTACGTTGTTATCGTCATAAATATCATCGATAATATCGTCGTTATTATTGTCATTATCTTCTTTTTATCGTCGTTATTAACGTCGTTATTATCGTCGTTAATATCGTTATTATCATCGTTGTTATCGTCCTTATCATCCTCATAATTATCGTCGTTAATATCGTCGTTATTTTGTCATAATCATCGTCGTTAATGTCGTCGTTATTATCGTCATTATCTTCGTTGTTATCGTCATAATTATCATCGTTAATATCGTCGTTATTATTGTCATTATCTTCTTTTTATCGACGTTATTATCGTCGTTAATATCGTCGTTATTATCGTCGTTAATATCGTCATTATCATCGTTGTTATCGTCCTTATTATCCTCATAATTATCGTCGTTAATATCGTCGTTATTTTGTCACAATCATCGTCGTTAATGTCGTCGTTATTATCGTCATTATCATCGTTGTTATCGTCCTTATCATCCTCATAATTATCGTCGTTAATATCGTCGTTATTTGTCATAATCATCGTCGTTAATGTCGTCGTTATTAACGACGTTATTATCGTCGTTACTATCGTCGTTAATATCGTCATTATCATCGTTGTTATCGTCCTTATCATCCTCATAATTATCGTCGTTAATATCGTCGTTATTTTGTCATAATCAACGTCGTTAATGTCGTCGTTATTATCGTCATTATCTACGTTGTTATCGTCATAAATATCATCGATAATATCGTCGTTATTATTGTCATTATCTTCTTTTTATCGTCGTTTTTACCGTCGTTATTATCGTCGTTAATATCGTCGTTAATATCGTCATTATCATCGTTGTTATCGTCCTTATCATCCTCATAATTATCGTCGTTAATATCGTCGTTATTTTGTCATAATCATCGTCGTTAATGTCGTCGTTATTATCGTCATTATCTTCGTTGTTATCGTCATAATTATCATCGTTAATATCGTCGTTATTATTGTCATTATCTTCTTTTTATCGACGTTATTATCGTCGTTAATATCGTCGTTATTATCGTCGTTAATATCGTCATTATCATCTTTGTTATCGTCCTTATTATCCTCATAATTATCGTCGTTAATATCGTCGTTATTTTGTCACAATCATCGTCGTTAATGTCGTCGTTATTATCGTCATTATCATCGTTGTTATCGTCCTTATCATCCTCATAATTATCGTCGTTAATATCGTCGTTATTTTGTCATAATCATCGTCGTTAATGTCGTCGTTATTATCGTCATTATCTACGTTGTTATCGTCATAAATATTATCGTTAATATCGTCGTTATTATTGTCATTATCTTCTTTTTATTGTCTTTATTATCGTCGTTAATATCGTCGTTATTATCGTCGTTAATATCGTCGTTAATATCGTCATTATCATCGTTGTTATCGTCCTTATTATCCTCATAATTATCGTCGTTAATATCGTCGTTATTTTGTCATAATCATCGTCGTTAATGTCGTCGTTATTATCGTCATTATCTACGTTGTTATCGTCATAAATATCATCGATAATATCGTCGTTATTATTGTCATTATCTTCTTTTTATCGACGTTATTATCGTCGTTAATATCGTCGTTAATATCGTCGTTAATATCGTTATTATCATCGTTGTTATCGTCCTTATCATCCTCATAATTATCGTCGTTAATATCGTCGTTATTTTGTCATAATCATCGTCGTTAATGTCGTCGTTATTATCGTCATTATCTTCGTTGTTATCGTCATAATTATCATCGTTAATATCGTCGTTATTATTGTCATTATCTTCTTTTTATCGACGTTATTATCGTCGTTAATATCGTCGTTATTATCGTCGTTAATATCGTCATTATCATCGTTGTTATCGTCCTTATTATCCTCATAATTATCGTCGTTAATATCGTCGTTATTTTGTCATAATCATCGTCGTTAATGTCGTCGTTATTATCGTCATTATCTACGTTGTTATCGTCATAAATATCATCAATAATATCGTCGTTATTATTGTCATTATCTTCTTTTTATCGTCGTTATTAACGTCGTTATTATCGTCGTTAATATCGTCGTTAATATCGTCATTATCATCGTTGTTATCGTCCTTATCATCCTCATAATTATCGTCGATAATATCGTCGTTATTTTGTCATAATCATCGTCGTTAATGTCGTCGTTATTATCGTCATTATCTACGTTGTTATCGTCATAAATATCATCGATAATATCGTCGTTATTATTGTCATTATCTTCTTTTTATCGTCGTTTTTACCGTCGTTATTATCGTCGTTAATATCGTCGTTAATATCGTCATTATCATCGTTGTTATCGTCCTTATTATCCTCATAATTATCGTCGTTAATATCGTCGTTATTTTGTCATAATCATCGTCGTTAATGTCGTCGTTATTATCGTCATTATCTACGTTGTTATCGTCATAAATATCATCGATAATATCGTCGTTATTATTGTCATTATCTTCTTTTTATCGTCGTTATTAACGTCGTTATTATCGTCGTTAATATCGTCGTTAATATCGTCATTATCATCGTTGTTATCGTCCTTATTATCCTCATAATTATCGTCGTTAATATCGTCGTTATTTTGTCATAATCATCGTCGTTAATGTCGTCGTTATTATCGTCATTATCTACGTTGTTATCGTCATAAATATCATCGATAATATCGTCGTTATTATTGTCATTATCTTCTTTTTATCGTCGTTATTAACGTCGTTATTATCGTCGTTAATATCGTCGTTAATATCGTCATTATCATCGTTGTTATCGTCCTTATCATCCTCATAATTATCGTCGTTAATATCGTCGTTATTTTGTCATAATCATCGTCGTTAATGTCGTCGTTATTATCGTCATTATCTACGTTGTTATCGTCATAAATATCATCGATAATATCGTCGTTATTATTGTCATTATCTTCTTTTTATCGTCGTTTTTACCGTCGTTATTATCGTCGTTAATATCGTCGTTAATATCGTCATTATCATCGTTGTTATCGTCCTTATCATCCTCATAATTATCGTCGTTATTTTGTCATAATCATCGTCGTTAATGTCGTCGTTATTATCGTCATTATCTACGTTGTTATCGTCATAAATATTATCTTTAATATCGTCGTTATTATTGTCATTATCTTCTCTTTATTGTCTTTATTATCGTCGTTAATATTGTCGTTATTATCGTCGTTAATATCGTCGTTAATATCGTCATTATCATCGTTGTTATCGTCCTTATTATCCTCATAATTATCGTCGTTAATATCGTCGTTATTTTGTCATAATCATCGTCGTTAATGTCGTCGTTATTATCGTCATTATCTACGTTGTTATCGTCATAAATATCATCGATAATATCGTCGTTATTATTGTCATTATCTTCTTTTTATCGTCGTTATTATCGTCGTTAATATCGTTATTATCATCGTTGTTATCGTCCTTATCATCCTCATAATTATCGTCGTTAATATCGTCGTTATTTTGTCATAATCATCGTCGTTAATGTCGTCGTTATTATCGTCATTATCTTCGTTGTTATCGTCATAATTATCATCGTTAATATCGTCGTTATTATTGTCATTATCTTCTTTTTATCGACGTTATTATCGTCGTTAATATCGTCGTTATTATCGTCGTTAATATCGTCATTATCATCGTTGTTATCGTCCTTATTATCCTCATAATTATCGTCGTTAATATCGTCGTTATTTTGTCACAATCATCGTCGTTAATGTCGTCGTTATTATCGTCATTATCATCGTTGTTATCGTCCTTATCATCCTCATAATTATCGTCGTTAATATCGTCGTTATTTTGTCATAATCATCGTCGTTAATGTCGTCGTTATTAACGTCGTTATTATCGTCGTTAATATCGTCGTTAATATCGTCATTATCATCGTTGTTATCGTCCTTATCATCCTCATAATTATCGTCGTTAATATCGTCGTTATTTTGTCATAATCAACGTCGTTAATGTCGTCGTTATTATCGTCATTATCTACGTTGTTATCGTCATAAATATTATCTTTAATATCGTCGTTATTATTGTCATTATCTTCTCTTTATTGTCTTTATTATCGTCGTTAATATTGTCGTTATTATCGTCGTTAATATCGTCGTTAATATCGTCATTATCATCGTTGTTATCGTCCTTATTATCCTCATAATTATCGTCGTTAATATCGTCGTTATTTTGTCATAATCATCGTCGTTAATGTCGTCGTTATTATCGTCATTATCTACGTTGTTATCGTCATAAATATCATCGATAATATCGTCGTTATTATTGTCATTATCTTCTTTTTATCGTCGTTATTAACGTCGTTATTATCGTCGTTAATATCGTCGTTAATATCGTTATTATCATCGTTGTTATCGTCCTTATCATCCTCATAATTATCGTCGTTAATACGTCGTTATTTTGTCATAATCATCGTCGTTAATGTCGTCGTTATTATCGTCATTATCTTCGTTGTTATCGTCATAATTATCATCGTTAATATCGTCGTTATTATTGTCATTATCTTCTTTTTATCGACGTTATTATCGTCGTTAATATCGTCGTTATTATCGTCGTTAATATCGTCATTATCATCGTTGTTATCGTCCTTATTATCCTCATAATTATCGTCGTTAATATCGTCGTTATTTTGTCACAATCATCGTCGTTAATGTCGTCGTTATTATCGTCATTACCATCGTTGTTATCGTCCTTATCATCCTCATAATTATCGTCGTTAATATCGTCGTTATTTTGTCATAATCATCGTCGTTAATGTCGTCGTTATTATCGTCATTATCTACGTTGTTATCGTCATAAATATTATCGTTAATATCGTCGTTATTATTGTCATTATCTTCTTTTTATTGTCTTTATTATCGTCGTTAATATCGTCGTTATTATCGTCGTTAATATTGTCGTTAATATCGTCATTATCATCGTTGTTATCGTCCTTATTATCCTCATAATTATCGTCGTTAATATCGTCGTTATTTTGTCATAATCATCGTCGTTAATGTCGTCGTTATTATCGTCATTATCTACGTTGTTATCGTCATAAATATCATCGATAATATCGTCGTTATTATTGTCATTATCTTCTTTTTATCGACGTTATTATCGTCGTTAATATCGTCGTTAATATCGTCGTTAATATCGTTATTATCATCGTTGTTATCGTCCTTATCATCCTCATAATTATCGTCGTTAATATCGTCGTTATTTTGTCATAATCATCGTCGTTAATGTCGTCGTTATTATCGTCATTATCTACGTTGTTATCGTCATAAATATTATCTTTAATATCGTCGTTATTATTGTCATTATCTTCTCTTTATTGTCTTTATTATCGTCGTTAATATTGTCGTTATTATCGTCGTTAATATCGTCGTTAATATCGTCATTATCATCGTTGTTATCGTCCTTATTATCCTCATAATTATCGTCGTTAATATCGTCGTTATTTTGTCATAATCATCGTCGTTAATGTCGTCGTTATTATCGTCATTATCTACGTTGTTATCGTCATAAATATCATCGATAATATCGTCGTTATTATTGTCATTATCTTCTTTTTATCGTCGTTATTAACGTCGTTATTATCGTCGTTAATATCGTCGTTAATATCGTTATTATCATCGTTGTTATCGTCCTTATCATCCTCATAATTATCGTCGTTAGTACGTCGTTATTTTGTCATAATCATCGTCGTTAATGTCGTCGTTATTATCGTCATTATCTTCGTTGTTATCGTCATAATTATCATCGTTAATATCGTCGTTATTATTGTCATTATCTTCTTTTTATCGACATTATTATCGTCGTTAATATCGTCGTTATTATCGTCGTTAATATCGTCATTATCATCGTTGTTATCGTCCTTATTATCCTCATAATTATCGTCGTTAATATCGTCGTTATTTTGTCACAATCATCGTCGTTAATGTCGTCGTTATTATCGTCATTATCATCGTTGTTATCGTCCTTATCATCCTCATAATTATCGTCGTTAATATCGTCGTTATTTTGTCATAATCATCGTCGTTAATGTCGTCGTTATTATCGTCATTATCTACGTTGTTATCGTCATAAATATTATCGTTAATATCGTCGTTATTATTGTCATTATCTTCTTTTTATTGTCTTTATTATCGTCGTTAATATCGTCGTTATTATCGTCGTTAATATCGTCGTTAATATCGTCATTATCATCGTTGTTATCGTCCTTATTATCCTCATAATTATCGTCGTTAATATCGTCGTTATTTTGTCATAATCATCGTCGTTAATGTCGTCGTTATTATCGTCATTATCTACGTTGTTATCGTCATAAATATCATCGATAATATCGTCGTTATTATTGTCATTATCTTCTTTTTATCGACGTTATTATCGTCGTTAATATCGTCGTTAATATCGTCGTTAATATCGTTATTATCATCGTTGTTATCGTCCTTATCATCCTCATAATTATCGTCGTTAATATCGTCGTTATTTTGTCATAATCATCGTCGTTAATGTCGTCGTTATTATCGTCATTATCTTCGTTGTTATCGTCATAATTATCATCGTTAATATCGTCGTTATTATTGTCATTATCTTCTTTTTATCGACGTTATTATCGTCGTTAATATCGTCGATATTATCGTCGTTAATATCGTCATTATCATCGTTGTTATCGTCCTTATTATCCTCATAATTATCGTCGTTAATATCGTCGTTATTTTGTCATAATCATCGTCGTTAATGTCGTCGTTATTATCGTCATTATCTACGTTGTTATCGTCATAAATATCATCGATAATATCGTCGTTATTATTGTCATTATCTTCTTTTTATCGTCGTTATTAACGTCGTTATTATCGTCGTTAATATCGTCGTTAATATCGTCATTATCATCGTTGTTATCGTCCTTATCATCCTCATAATTATCGTCGTTAATATCGTCGTTATTTTGTCATAATCATCGTCGTTAATGTCGTCGTTATTATCGTCATTATCTACGTTGTTATCGTCATAAATATCATCGATAATATCGTCGTTATTATTGTCATTATCTTCTTTTTATCGTCGTTTTTACCGTCGTTATTATCGTCGTTAATATCGTCGTTAATATCGTCATTATCATCGTTGTTATCGTCCTTATTATCCTCATAATTATCGTCGTTAATATCGTCGTTATTTTGTCATAATCATCGTCGTTAATGTCGTCGTTATTATCGTCATTATCTACGTTGTTATCGTCATAAATATCATCGATAATATCGTCGTTATTATTGTCATTATCTTCTTTTTATCGTCGTTATTAACGTCGTTATTATCGTCGTTAATATCGTCGTTAATATCGTCATTATCATCGTTGTTATCGTCCTTATTATCCTCATAATTATCGTCGTTAATATCGTCGTTATTTTGTCATAATCATCGTCGTTAATGTCGTCGTTATTATCGTCATTATCTACGTTGTTATCGTCATAAATATCATCGATAATATCGTCGTTATTATTGTCATTATCTTCTTTTTATCGTCGTTATTAACGTCGTTATTATCGTCGTTAATATCGTCGTTAATATCGTCATTATCATCGTTGTTATCGTCCTTATCATCCTCATAATTATCGTCGTTAATATCGTCGTTATTTTGTCATAATCATCGTCGTTAATGTCGTCGTTATTATCGTCATTATCTTCGTTGCTATCGTCATAATTATCATCGTTAATATCGTCGTTATTATTGTCATTATCTTCTTTTTATCGACGTTATTATCGTCGTTAATATCGTCGTTATTATCGTCGTTAATATCGTCATTATCATCGTTGTTATCGTCCTTATTATCCTCATAATTATCGTCGTTAATATCGTCGTTATTTTGTCACAATCATCGTCGTTAATGTCGTCGTTATTATCGTCATTATCATCGTTGTTATCGTCCTTATCATCCTCATAATTATCGTCGTTAATATCGTCGTTATTTTGTCATAATCATCGTCGTTAATGTCGTCGTTATTATCGTCATTATCTACGTTGTTATCGTCATAAATATTATCGTTAATATCGTCGTTATTATTGTCATTATCTTCTTTTTATTGTCTTTATTATCGTCGTTAATATCGTCGTTATTATCGTCGTTAATATCGTCATTATCATCGTTGTTATCGTCCTTATTATCCTCATAATTATCGTCGTTAATATCGTCGTTATTTTGTCATAAACATCGTCGCTAATGTCGTCGTTATTATCGTCATTATCATCGTTGTTATCGTCCTTATCATCCTCATAATTATCGTCGTTAATATCGTCGTTATTTTGTCATAATCATCATCGTTAATGTCGTCGTTATTATCGTCATTGTCTACGTTGTTATCGTCATAAATATCATCGATAATATCGTCGTTATTATTGTCATTATCTTCTTTTTATCGTCTTTTTTAACGTCGTTATTATCGTCGTTAATATCGTCGTTAATATCGTCATTATAATCGTTGTTATCGTCCTTATTATCCTCATAATTATCGTCGTTAATATCGTCGTTATTTTGTCATAAACATCGTCGTTAATATCGTCGTTAATATCGTCATTATCATCGTTGTTATCGTCCTTATCATCCTCATAATTATCGTCGTTAATATCGTCGTTATTTTGTCATAATCATCGTCGTTAATGTCGTCGTTATTATCGTCATTATCTTCGTTGTTATCGTCATAATTATCATCGTTAATATCGTCGTTATTATTGTCATTATCTTCTTTTTATCGACGTTATTATCGTCGTTAATATCGTCGTTATTATCGTCGTTAATATCGTCATTATCATCGTTGTTATCGTCCTTATTATCCTCATAATTATCGTCGTTAATATCGTCGTTATTTTGTCACAATCATCGTCGTTAATGTCGTCGTTATTATCGTCATTATCATCGTTGTTATCGTCCTTATCATCCTCATAATTATCGTCGTTAATATCGTCGTTATTTTGTCATAATCATCGTCGTTAATGTCGTCGTTATTATCGTCATTATCTACGTTGTTATCGTCATAAATATTATCGTTAATATCGTCGTTATTATTGTCATTATCTTCTTTTTATTGTCTTTATTATCGTCGTTAATATCGTCGTTATTATCGTCGTTAATATCGTCGTTAATATCGTCATTATCATCGTTGTTATCGTCCTTATTATCCTCATAATTATCGTCGTTAATATCGTCGTTATTTTGTCATAAACATCGTCGCTAATGTCGTCGTTATTATCGTCATTATCATCGTTGTTATCGTCCTTATCATCCTCATGATTATCGTCGTTAATATCGTCGTTATTTTGTCATAATCATCATCGTTAATGTCGTCGTTATTATCGTCATTATCTACGTTGTTATCGTCATAAATATCATCGATAATATCGTCGTTATTATTGTCATTATCTTCTTTTTATCGTCGTTTTTAACGTCGTTATTATCGTCGTTAATATCGTCGTTAATATCGTCATTATAATCGTTGTTATCGTCCTTATTATCCTCATAATTATCGTCGTTAATATCGTCGTTATTTTGTCATAAACATCGTCGCTAATGTCGTCGTTATTATCGTCATTATCATCGTTGTTATCGTCCTTATCATCCTCATAATTATCGTCGTTAATATCGTCGTTATTTTGTCATAATCATCATCGTTAATGTCGTCGTTATTATCGTCATTATCTACGTTGTTATCGTCATAAATATCATCGATAATATCGTCGTTATTATTGTCATTATCTTCTTTTTATCGTCGTTTCTAACGTCGTTATTATCGTCGTTAATATCGTCGTTAATATCGTCATTATCATCGTTGTTATCGTCCTTATTATCCTCATAATTATCGTCGTTAATATCGTCGTTATTTTGTCATAAACATCGTCGCTAATGTCGTCGTTATTATCGTCATTATCATCGTTGTTATCGTCCTTATCATCCTCATAATTATCGTCGTTAATATCGTCGTTATTTTGTCATAATCATCATCGTTAATGTCGTCGTTATTTTGTCACAATCATCGTCGTTAATGTCGTCGTTATTATCGTCATTATCATCGTTGTTATCGTCCTTATCATCCTCATAATTATCGTCGTTAATATCGTCGTTATTTTGTCATAATCATCGTCGTTAATGTCGTCGTTATTATCGTCATTATCTACGTTGTTATCGTCATAAATATTATCGTTAATATCGTCGTTATTATTGTCATTATCTTCTTTTTATTGTCTTTATTATCGTCGTTAATATCGTCGTTATTATCGTCGTTAATATCGTCATTATCATCGTTGTTATCGTCCTTATTATCCTCATAATTATCGTCGTTAATATCGTCGTTATTTTGTCATAAACATCGTCGCTAATGTCGTCGTTATTATCGTCATTATCATCGTTGTTATCGTCCTTATCATCCTCATAATTATCGTCGTTAATATCGTCGTTATTTTGTCATAATCATCATCGTTAATGTCGTCGTTATTATCGTCATTGTCTACGTTGTTATCGTCATAAATATCATCGATAATATCGTCGTTATTATTGTCATTATCTTCTTTTTATCGTCGTTTTTAACGTCGTTATTATCGTCGTTAATATCGTCGTTAATATCGTCATTATAATCGTTGTTATCGTCCTTATTATCCTCATAATTATCGTCGTTAATATCGTCGTTATTTTGTCATAAACATCGTCGTTAATATCGTCGTTAATATCGTCATTATCATCGTTGTTATCGTCCTTATCATCCTCATAATTATCGTCGTTAATATCGTCGTTATTTTGTCATAATCATCGTCGTTAATGTCGTCGTTATTATCGTCATTATCTTCGTTGTTATCGTCATAATTATCATCGTTAATATCGTCGTTATTATTGTCATTATCTTCTTTTTATCGACGTTATTATCGTCGTTAATATCGTCGTTATTATCGTCGTTAATATCGTCATTATCATCGTTGTTATCGTCCTTATTATCCTCATAATTATCGTCGTTAATATCGTCGTTATTTTGTCACAATCATCGTCGTTAATGTCGTCGTTATTATCGTCATTATCATCGTTGTTATCGTCCTTATCATCCTCATAATTATCGTCGTTAATATCGTCGTTATTTTGTCATAATCATCGTCGTTAATGTCGTCGTTATTATCGTCATTATCTACGTTGTTATCGTCATAAATATTATCGTTAATATCGTCGTTATTATTGTCATTATCTTCTTTTTATTGTCTTTATTATCGTCGTTAATATCGTCGTTATTATCGTCGTTAATATCGTCGTTAATATCGTCATTATCATCGTTGTTATCGTCCTTATTATCCTCATAATTATCGTCGTTAATATCGTCGTTATTTTGTCATAAACATCGTCGCTAATGTCGTCGTTATTATCGTCATTATCATCGTTGTTATCGTCCTTATCATCCTCATGATTATCGTCGTTAATATCGTCGTTATTTTGTCATAATCATCATCGTTAATGTCGTCGTTATTATCGTCATTATCTACGTTGTTATCGTCATAAATATCATCGATAATATCGTCGTTATTATTGTCATTATCTTCTTTTTATCGTCGTTTTTAACGTCGTTATTATCGTCGTTAATATCGTCGTTAATATCGTCATTATAATCGTTGTTATCGTCCTTATTATCCTCATAATTATCGTCGTTAATATCGTCGTTATTTTGTCATAAACATCGTCGCTAATGTCGTCGTTATTATCGTCATTATCATCGTTGTTATCGTCCTTATCATCCTCATAATTATCGTCGTTAATATCGTCGTTATTTTGTCATAATCATCATCGTTAATGTCGTCGTTATTATCGTCATTATCTACGTTGTTATCGTCATAAATATCATCGATAATATCGTCGTTATTATTGTCATTATCTTCTTTTTATCGTCGTTTTTAACGTCGTTATTATCGTCGTTAATATCGTCGTTAATATCGTCATTATAATCGTTGTTATCGTCCTTATTATCCTCATAATTATCGTCGTTAATATCGTCGTTATTTTGTCATAATCATCGTCGTTAATGTCGTCGTTATTATCGTCATTATCTACGTTGTTATCGTCATAAATATCATCGATAATATCGTCGTTATTATTGTCATTATCTTCTTTTTATCGTCGTTTCTAACGTCGTTATTATCGTCGTTAATATCGTCGTTAATATCGTCATTATCATCGTTGTTATCGTCCTTATCATCCTCATAATTATCGTCGTTAATATCGTCGTTATTTTGTCATAATCATCGTCGTTAATGTCGTCGTTATTATCGTCGTTATCTACGTTGTTATCGTCTTAAATATTATCTTTAATATCGTCGTTATTATTGTCATTATCTTCTCTTTATTGTCTTTATTATCGTCGTTAATATTGTCGTTATTATCGTCGTTAATATCGTCGTTAATATCGTCATTATCATCGTTGTTATCGTCCTTATTATCCTCATAATTATCGTCGTTAATATCGTCGTTATTTTGTCATAAACATCGTCGCTAATGTCGTCGTTATTATCGTCATTATCATCGTTGTTATCGTCCTTATCATCCTCATAATTATCGTCGTTAATATCGTCGTTATTTTGTCATAATCATCATCGTTAATGTCGTCGTTATTATCGTCATTATCTACGTTGTTATCGTCATAAATATCATCGATAATATCGTCGTTATTATTGTCATTATCTTCTTTTTATCGTCGTTTTTAACGTCGTTATTATCGTCGTTAATATCGTCGTTAATATCGTCATTATAATCGTTGTTATCGTCCTTATTATCCTCATAATTATCGTCGTTAATATCGTCGTTATTTTGTCATAATCATCGTCGTTAATGTCGTCGTTATTATCGTCATTATCTACGTTGTTATCGTCATAAATATCATCGATAATATCGTCGTTATTATTGTCATTATCTTCTTTTTATCGTCGTTTCTAACGTCGTTATTATCGTCGTTAATATCGTCGTTAATATCGTCATTATCATCGTTGTTATCGTCCTTATCATCCTCATAATTATCGTCGTTAATATCGTCGTTATTTTGTCATAATCATCGTCGTTAATGTCGTCGTTATTATCGTCGTTATCTACGTTGTTATCGTCTTAAATATTATCTTTAATATCGTCGTTATTATTGTCATTATCTTCTCTTTATTGTCTTTATTATCGTCGTTAATATTGTCGTTATTATCGTCGTTAATATCGTCGTTAATATCGTCATTATCATCGTTGTTATCGTCCTTATTATCCTCATAATTATCGTCGTTAATATCGTCGTTATTTTGTCATAATCATCGTCGTTAATGTCGTCGTTATTATCGTCATTATCTACGTTGTTATCGTCATAAATATCATCGATAATATCGTCGTTATTATTGTCATTATCTTCTTTTTATCGTCGTTATTAACGTCGTTATTATCGTCGTTAATATCGTCGTTAATATCGTCATTATCATCGTTGTTATCGTCCTTATCATCCTCATAATTATCGTCGTTAATATCGTCGTTATTTTGTCATAATCATCGTCGTTAATGTCGTCGTTATTATCGTCATTATCTACGTTGTTATCGTCATAAATATTATCTTTAATATCGTCGTTATTATTGTCATTATCTTCTCTTTATTGTCTTTATTATCGTCGTTAATATCGTCATTATCATCGTTGTTATCGTCCTTATTATCCTCATAATTATCGTCGTTAATATCGTCGTTATTTTGTCATAATCATCGTCGTTAATGTCGTCGTTATTATCGTCATTATCTACGTTGTTATCGTCATAAATATCATCGATAATATCGTCGTTATTATTGTCATTATCTTCTTTTTATCGTCGTTATTAACGTCGTTATTATCGTCGTTAATATCGTCGTTAATATCGTCATTATCATCGTTGTTATCGTCCTTATCATCCTCATAATTATCGTCGTTAATATCGTCGTTATTTTGTCATAATCATCGTCGTTAATGTCGTCGTTATTATCGTCATTATCTACGTTGTTATCGTCATAAATATCATCGATAATATCGTCGTTATTATTGTCATTATCTTCTTTTTATCGTCGTTTTTACCGTCGTTATTATCGTCGTTAATATCGTCGTTAATATCGTCATTATCATCGTTGTTATCGTCCTTATCATCCTCATAATTATCGTCGTTAATATCGTCGTTATTTTGTCATAATCATCGTCGTTAATGTCGTCGTTATTATCGTCATTATCTACGTTGTTATCGTCATAAATATCATCGATAATATCGTCGTTATTATTGTCATTATCTTCTTTTTATCGTCGTTTTTAACGTCGTTATTATCGTCGTTAATATCGTCGTTAATATCGTCATTATCATCGTTGTTATCGTCCTTATCATCCTCATAATTATCGTCGTTAATATCGTCGTTATTTTGTCATAATCATCGTCGTTAATGTCGTCGTTATTATCGTCATTATCTACGTTGTTATCGTCATAAATATCATCGATAATATCGTCGTTATTATTGTCATTATCTTCTTTTTATCGTCGTTTTTACCGTCGTTATTATCGTCGTTAATATCGTCGTTAATATCGTCATTATCATCGTTGTTATCGTCCTTATCATCCTCATAATTATCGTCGTTAATATCGTCGTTATTTTGTCATAATCATCGTCGTTAATGTCGTCGTTATTATCGTCATTATCTACGTTGTTATCGTCATAAATATCATCGATAATATCGTCGTTATTATTGTCATTATCTTCTTTTTATCGTCGTTATTAACGTCGTTATTATCGTCGTTAATATCGTCGTTAATATCGTCATTATCATCGTTGTTATCGTCCTTATCATCCTCATAATTATCGTCGTTAATATCGTCGTTATTTTGTCATAAACATCGTCGTTAATGTCGTCGTTATTATCGTCATTATCTACGTTGTTATCGTCATAAATATTATCTTTAATATCGTCGTTATTATTGTCATTATCTTCTCTTTATTGTCTTTATTATCGTCGTTAATATCGTCATTATCATCGTTGTTATCGTCCTTATTATCCTCATAATTATCGTCGTTAATATCGTCGTTATTTTGTCATAATCATCGTCGTTAATGTCGTCGTTATTATCGTCATTATCTACGTTGTTATCGTCATAAATATCATCGATAATATCGTCGTTATTATTGTCATTATCTTCTTTTTATCGTCGTTATTAACGTCGTTATTATCGTCGTTAATATCATCGTTAATATCGTCATTATCATCGTTGTTATCGTCCTTATCATCCTCATAATTATCGTCGTTAATATCGTCGTTATTTTGTCATAATCATCGTCGTTAATGTCGTCGTTATTATCGTCATTATCTACGTTGTTATCGTCATAAATATCATCGATAATATCGTCGTTATTATTGTCATTATCTTCTTTTTATCGTCGTTTTTACCGTCGTTATTATCGTCGTTAATATCGTCGTTAATATCGTCATTATCATCGTTGTTATCGTCCTTATCATCCTCATAATTATCGTCGTTAATATCGTCGTTATTTTGTCATAATCATCGTCGTTAATGTCGTCGTTATTATCGTCATTATCTACGTTGTTATCGTCATAAATATCATCGATAATATCGTCGTTATTATTGTCATTATCTTCTTTTTATCGTCGTTTTTAACGTCGTTATTATCGTCGTTAATATCGTCGTTAATATCGTCATTATCATCGTTGTTATCGTCCTTATCATCCTCATAATTATCGTCGTTAATATCGTCGTTATTTTGTCATAATCATCGTCGTTAATGTCGTCGTTATTATCGTCATTATCTACGTTGTTATCGTCATAAATATCATCGATAATATCGTCGTTATTATTGTCATTATCTTCTTTTTATCGTCGTTTTTACCGTCGTTATTATCGTCGTTAATATCGTCGTTAATATCGTCATTATCATCGTTGTTATCGTCCTTATCATCCTCATAATTATCGTCGTTAATATCGTCGTTATTTTGTCATAATCATCGTCGTTAATGTTGTCGTTATTATCGTCATTATCTACGTTGTTATCGTCATAAATATTATCTTTAATATCGTCGTTATTATTGTCATTATCTTCTCTTTATTGTCTTTATTATCGTCGTTAATATTGTCGTTATTATCGTCGTTAATATCGTCGTTAATATCGTCATTATCATCGTTGTTATCGTCCTTATTATCCTCATAATTATCGTCGTTAATATCGTCGTTATTTTGTCATAATCATCGTCGTTAATGTCGTCGTTATTATCGTCATTATCTACGTTGTTATCGTCATAAATATCATCGATAATATCGTCGTTATTATTGTCATTATCTTCTTTTTATCGTCGTTATTAACGTCGTTATTATCGTCGTTAATATCGTCGTTAATATCGTTATTATCATCGTTGTTATCGTCCTTATCATCCTCATAATTATCGCCGTTAATATCGTCGTTATTTTGTCATAATCATCGTCGTTAATGTCGTCGTTATTATCGTCATTATCTTCGTTGTTATCGTCATAATTATCATCGTTAATATCGTCGTTATTATTGTCATTATCTTCTTTTTATCGACGTTATTATCGTCGTTAATATCGTCGTTATTATCGTCGTTAATATCGTCATTATCATCGTTGTTATCGTCCTTATTATCCTCATAATTATCGTCGTTAATATCGTCGTTATTTTGTCACAATCATCGTCGTTAATGTCGTCGTTATTATCGTCATTATCATCGTTGTTATCGTCCTTATCATCCTCATAATTATCGTCGTTAATATCGTCGTTATTTTGTCATAATCATCGTCGTTAATGTCGTCGTTATTATCGTCATTATCTACGTTGTTATCGTCATAAATATTATCGTTAATATCGTCGTTATTATTGTCATTATCTTCTTTTTATTGTCTTTATTATCGTCGTTAATATCGTCGTTATTATCGTCGTTAATATCGTCGTTAATATCGTCATTATCATCGTTGTTATCGTCCTTATTATCCTCATAATTATCGTCGTTAATATCGTCGTTATTTTGTCATAAACATCGTCGCTAATGTCGTCGTTATTATCGTCATTATCATCGTTGTTATCGTCCTTATCATCCTCATAATTATCGTCGTTAATATCGTCGTTATTTTGTCATAATCATCATCGTTAATGTCGTCGTTATTATCGTCATTGTCTACGTTGTTATCGTCATAAATATCATCGATAATATTGTCGTTATTATTGTCATTATCTTCTTTTTATCGTCGTTTTTAACGTCGTTATTATCGTCGTTAATATCGTCGTTAATATCGTCATTATAATCGTTGTTATCGTCCTTATTATCCTCATAATTATCGTCGTTAATATCGTCGTTATTTTGTCATAAACATCGTCGCTAATGTCGTCGTTATTATCGTCATTATCATCGTTGTTATCGTCCTTATCATCCTCATAATTATCGTCGTTAATATCGTCGTTATTTTGTCATAATCATCGTCGTTAATGTCGTCGTTATTATCGTCATTATCTACGTTGTTATCGTCATAAATATTATCTTTAATATCGTCGTTATTATTGTCATTATCTTCTCTTTATTGTCTTTATTATCGTCGTTAATATTGTCGTTATTATCGTCGTTAATATCGTCGTTAATATCGTCATTATCATCGTTGTTATCGTCCTTATTATCCTCATAATTATCGTCGTTAATATCGTCGTTATTTTGTCATAATCATCGTCGTTAATGTCGTCGTTATTATCGTCATTATCTACGTTGTTATCGTCATAAATATCATCGATAATATCGTCGTTATTATTGTCATTATCTTCTTTTTATCGTCGTTATTAACGTCGTTATTATCGTCGTTAATATCGTCGTTAATATCGTCATTATCATCGTTGTTATCGTCCTTATCATCCTCATAATTATCGTCGTTAATATCGTCGTTATTTTGTCATAATCATCGTCGTTAATGTCGTCGTTATTATCGTCATTATCTACGTTGTTATCGTCATAAATATCATCGATAATATCGTCGTTATTATTGTCATTATCTTCTTTTTATCGTCGTTTTTAACGTCGTTAATATCGTCGTTATTATCGTCGTTAATATCGTCATTATCATCGTTGTTATCGTCCTTATTATCCTCATAATTATCGTCGTTAATATCGTCGTTATTTTGTCACAATCATCGTCGTTAATGTCGTCGTTATTATCGTCATTATCATCGTTGTTATCGTCCTTATCATCCTCATAATTATCGTCGTTAATATCGTCGCTATTTTGTCATAATCATCGTCGTTAATGTCGTCGTTATTAACGTCGTTATTATCGTCGTTACTATCGTCGTTAATATCGTCATTATCATCGTTGTTATCGTCCTTATCATCCTCATAATTATCGTCGTTAATATCGTCGTTATTTTGTCATAATCATCGTCGTTAATGTCGTCGTTATTATCGTCATTATCTACGTTGTTATCGTCATAAATATTATCTTTAATATCGTCGTTATTATTGTCATTATCTTCTCTTTATTGTCTTTATTATCGTCGTTAATATTGTCGTTATTATCGTCGTTAATATCGTCGTTAATATCGTCATTATCATCGTTGTTATCGTCCTTATTATCCTCATAATTATCGTCGTTAATATCGTCGTTATTTTGTCATAATCATCGTCGTTAATGTCGTCGTTATTATCGTCATTATCTACGTTGTTATCGTCATAAATATCATCGATAATATCGTCGTTATTATTGTCATTATCTTCTTTTTATCGTCGTTATTAACGTCGTTATTATCGTCGTTAATATCGTTATTATCATCGTTGTTATCGTCCTTAACATCCTCATAATTATCGTCGTTAATATCGTCGTTATTTTGTCATAATCATCGTCGTTAATGTCGTCGTTATTATCGTCATTATCTTCGTTGTTATCGTCATAATTATCATCGTTAATATCGTCGTTATTATTGTCATTATCTTCTTTTTATCGACGTTATTATCGTCGTTAATATCGTCGTTATTATCGTCGTTAATATCGTCATTATCATCGTTGTTATCGTCCTTATTATCCTCATAATTATCGTCGTTAATATCGTCGTTATTTTGTCACAATCATCGTCGTTAATGTCGTCGTTATTATCGTCATTATCATCGTTGTTATCGTCCTTATCATCCTCCTAATTATCGTCGTTAATATCGTCGTTATTTTGTCATAATCATCGTCGTTAATGTCGTCGTTATTAACGTCGTTATTATCGTCGTTAATATCGTCGTTAATATCGTCATTATCATCGTTGTTATCGTCCTTATCATCCTCATAATTATCGTCGTTAATATCGTCGTTATTTTGTCATAATCAACGTCGTTAATGTCGTCGTTATTATCGTCATTATCTACGTTGTTATCGTCATAAATATCATCGATAATATCGTCGTTATTATTGTCATTATCTTCTTTTTATCGTCGTTTTTACCGTCGTTATTATCGTCGTTAATATCGTCGTTAATATCGTCATTATCATCGTTGTTATCGTCCTTATCATCCTCATAATTATCGTCGTTAATATCGTCGTTATTTTGTCATAATCATCGTCGTTAATGTCGTCGTTATTATCGTCATTATCTTCGTTGTTATCGTCATAATTATCATCGTTAATATCGTCGTTATTATTGTCATTATCTTCTTTTTATCGACGTTATTATCGTCGTTAATATCGTCGTTATTATCGTCGTTAATATCGTCATTATCATCGTTGTTATCGTCCTTATTATCCTCATAATTATCGTCGTTATTTTGTCACAATCATCGTCGTTAATGTCGTCGTTATTATCGTCATTATCATCGTTGTTATCGTCCTTATCATCCTCATAATTATCGTCGTTAATATCGTCGTTATTTTGTCATAATCATCGTCGTTAATGTCGTCGTTATTATCGTCATTATCTACGTTGTTATCGTCATAAATATTATCGTTAATATCGTCGTTATTATTGTCATTATCTTCTTTTTATTGTCTTTATTATCGTCGTTAATATCGTCGTTATTATCGTCGTTAATATCGTCGTTAATATCGTCATTATCATCGTTGTTATCGTCCTTATTATCCTCATAATTATCGTCGTTAATATCGTCGTTATTTTGTCATAATCATCGTCGTTAATGTCGTCGTTATTATCGTCATTATCTACGTTGTTATCGTCATAAATATCATCGATAATATCGTCGTTATTATTGTCATTATCTTCTTTTTATCGACGTTATTATCGTCGTTAATATCGTCGTTAATATCGTCGTTAATATCGTTATTATCATCGTTGTTATCGTCCTTATCATCCTCATAATTATCGTCGTTAATATCGTCGTTATTTTGTCATAATCATCGTCGTTAATGTCGTCGTTATTATCGTCATTATCTTCGTTGTTATCGTCATAATTATCATCGTTAATATCGTCGTTATTATTGTCATTATCTTCTTTTTATCGACGTTATTATCGTCGTTAATATCGTCGTTATTATCGTCGTTAATAT
The DNA here is from genome assembly GCA_911387685.1 of Dolichovespula media. Lineage (NCBI taxonomy): Eukaryota > Metazoa > Arthropoda > Insecta > Hymenoptera > Vespidae > Dolichovespula > Dolichovespula media. The sequence goes on along the minus strand of CAJVQJ010000033.1, from coordinate 189,864 downwards.
CGTCATTATCATCGTTGTTATCGTCCTTATCATCCTCATAATTATCGTCGTTAATATCGTCGTTATTTTGTCATAATCATCGTCGTTAATGTCGTCGTTAATATCGTCATTATCATCGTTGTTATCGTCCTTATTATCCTCATAATTATCGTCGTTAATATCGTCGTTATTTTGTCATAATCATCGTCGTTAATGTCGTCGTTATTATCGTCATTATCTACGTTGTTATCGTCATAAATATCATCGATAATATCGTCGTTATTATTGTCATTATCTTCTTTTTATCGTCGTTATTAACGTCGTTATTATCGTCGTTAATATCGTCGTTAATATCGTCATTATCATCGTTGTTATCGTCCTTATTATCCTCATAATTATCGTCGTTAATATCGTCGTTATTTTGTCATAATCATCGTCGTTAATGTCGTCGTTATTATCGTCATTATCTACGTTGTTATCGTCATAAATATCATCGATAATATCGTCGTTATTATTGTCATTATCTTCTTTTTATCGTCGTTATTAACGTCGTTATTATCGTCGTTAATATCGTCGTTAATATCGTCATTATCATCGTTGTTATCGTCCTTATCATCCTCATAATTATCGTCGTTAATATCGTCGTTATTTTGTCATAATCATCGTCGTTAATGTCGTCGTTATTATCGTCATTATCTACGTTGTTATCGTCATAAATATCATCGATAATATTGTCGTTATTATTGTCATTATCTTCTTTTTATCGTCGTTTTTACCGTCGTTATTATCGTCGTTAATATCGTCGTTAATATCGTCATTATCATCGTTGTTATCGTCCTTATCATCCTCATAATTATCGTCGTTATTTTGTCATAATCATCGTCGTTAATGTCGTCGTTATTATCGTCATTATCTACGTTGTTATCGTCATAAATATTATCTTTAATATCGTCGTTATTATTGTCATTATCTTCTCTTTATTGTCTTTATTATCGTCGTTAATATTGTCGTTATTATCGTCGTTAATATCGTCGTTAATATCGTCATTATCATCGTTGTTATCGTCCTTATTATCCTCATAATTATCGTCGTTAATATCGTCGTTATTTTGTCATAATCATCGTCGTTAATGTCGTCGTTATTATCGTCATTATCTACGTTGTTATCGTCATAAATATCATCGATAATATCGTCGTTATTATTGTCATTATCTTCTTTTTATCGTCGTTATTAACGTCGTTATTATCGTCGTTAATATCGTTATTATCATCGTTGTTATCGTCCTTATCATCCTCATAATTATCGTCGTTAATATCGTCGTTATTTTGTCATAATTATCGTCGTTAATGTCGTCGTTATTATCGTCATTATCTTCGTTGTTATCGTCATAATTATCATCGTTAATATCGTCGTTATTATTGTCATTATCTTCTTTTTATCGACGTTATTATCGTCGTTAATATCGTCGTTATTATCGTCGTTAATATCGTCATTATCATCGTTGTTATCGTCCTTATTATCCTCATAATTATCGTCGTTAATATCGTCGTTATTTTGTCATAATCATCGTCGTTAATGTCGTCGTTATTATCGTCATTATCTACGTTGTTTTCGTCATAAATATCATCGATAATATCGTCGTTATTATTGTCATTATCTTCTTTTTATCGTCGTTATTAACGTCGTTATTATCGTCGTTAATATCGTTATTATCATCGTTGTTATCGTCCTTATCATCCTCATAATTATCGTCGTTAATATCGTCGTTATTTTGTCATAATCATCGTCGTTAATGTCGTCGTTATTATCGTCATTATCTTCGTTGTTATCGTCATAATTATCATCGTTAATATCGTCGTTATTATTGTCATTATCTTCTTTTTATCGACGTTATTATCGTCGTTAATATCGTCGTTATTATCGTCGTTAATATCGTCATTATCATCGTTGTTATCGTCCTTATTATCCTCATAATTATCGTCGTTAATATCGTCGTTATTTTGTCACAATCATCGTCGTTAATGTCGTCGTTATTATCGTCATTATCATCGTTGTTATCGTCCTTATCATCCTCATAATTATCGTCGTTAATATCGTCGTTATTTTGTCATAATCATCGTCGTTAATGTCGTCGTTATTAACGTCGTTATTATCGTCGTTACTATCGTCGTTAATATCGTCATTATCATCGTTGTTGTCGTCCTTATCATCCTCATAATTATCGTCGTTAATATCGTCGTTATTTTGTCATAATCAACGTCGTTAATGTCGTCGTTATTATCGTCATTATCTACGTTGTTATCGTCATAAATATCATCGATAATATCGTCGTTATTATTGTCATTATCTTCTTTTTATCGTCGTTTTTACCGTCGTTATTATCGTCGTTAATATCGTCGTTAATATCGTCATTATCATCGTTGTTATCGTCCTTATCATCCTCATAATTATCGTCGTTAATATCGTCGTTATTTTGTCATAATCATCGTCGTTAATGTCGTCGTTATTATCGTCATTATCTTCGTTGTTATCGTCATAATTATCATCGTTAATATCGTCGTTATTATTGTCATTATCTTCTTTTTATCGACGTTATTATCGTCGTTAATATCGTCGTTATTATCGTCGTTAATATCGTCATTATCATCGTTGTTATCGTCCTTATTATCCTCATAATTATCGTCGTTAATATCGTCGTTATTTTGTCACAATCATCGTCGTTAATGTCGTCGTTATTATCGTCATTATCATCGTTGTTATCGTCCTTATCATCCTCATAATTATCGTCGTTAATATCGTCGTTATTTTGTCATAATCATCGTCGTTAATGTCGTCGTTATTATCGTCATTATCTACGTTGTTATCGTCATAAATATTATCGTTAATATCGTCGTTATTATTGTCATTATCTTCTTTTTATTGTCTTTATTATCGTCGTTAATATCGTCGTTATTATCGTCGTTAATATCGTCGTTAATATCGTCATTATCATCGTTGTTATCGTCCTTATTATCCTCATAATTATCGTCGTTAATATCGTCGTTATTTTGTCATAATCATCGTCGTTAATGTCGTCGTTATTATCGTCATTATCTACGTTGTTATCGTCATAAATATCATCGATAATATCGTCGTTATTATTGTCATTATCTTCTTTTTATCGACGTTATTATCGTCGTTAATATCGTCGTTAATATCGTCGTTAATATCGTTATTATCATCGTTGTTATCGTCCTTATCATCCTCATAATTATCGTCGTTAATATCGTCGTTATTTTGTCATAATCATCGTCGTTAATGTCGTCGTTATTATCGTCATTATCTTCGTTGTTATCGTCATAATTATCATCGTTAATATCGTCGTTATTATTGTCATTATCTTCTTTTTATCGACGTTATTATCGTCGTTAATATCGTCGTTATTATCGTCGTTAATATCGTCATTATCATCGTTGTTATCGTCCTTATTATCCTCATAATTATCGTCGTTAATATCGTCGTTATTTTGTCATAATCATCGTCGTTAATGTCGTCGTTATTATCGTCATTATCTACGTTGTTATCGTCATAAATATCATCGATAATATCGTCGTTATTATTGTCATTATCTTCTTTTTATCGTCGTTATTAACGTCGTTATTATCGTCGTTAATATCGTCGTTAATATCGTCATTATCATCGTTGTTATCGTCCTTATCATCCTCATAAATATCGTCGTTAATATCGTCGTTATTTTGTCATAATCATCGTCGTTAATGTCGTCGTTATTATCGTCATTATCTACGTTGTTATCGTCATAAATATCATCGATAATATCGTCGTTATTATTGTCATTATCTTCTTTTTATCGTCGTTTTTACCGTCGTTATTATCGTCGTTAATATCGTCGTTAATATCGTCATTATCATCGTTGTTATCGTCCTTATTATCCTCATAATTATCGTCGTTAATATCGTCGTTATTTTGTCATAATCATCGTCGTTAATGTCGTCGTTATTATCGTCATTATCTACGTTGTTATCGTCATAAATATCATCGATAATATCGTCGTTATTATTGTCATTATCTTCTTTTTATCGTCGTTATTAACGTCGTTATTATCGTCGTTAATATCGTCGTTAATATCGTCATTATCATCGTTGTTATCGTCCTTATTATCCTCATAATTATCGTCGTTAATATCGTCGTTATTTTGTCATAATCATCGTCGTTAATGTCGTCGTTATTATCGTCATTATCTACGTTGTTATCGTCATAAATATCATCGATAATATCGTCGTTATTATTGTCATTATCTTCTTTTTATCGTCGTTATTAACGTCGTTATTATCGTCGTTAATATCGTCGTTAATATCGTCATTATCATCGTTGTTATCGTCCTTATCATCCTCATAATTATCGTCGTTAATATCGTCGTTATTTTGTCATAATCATCGTCGTTAATGTCGTCGTTATTATCGTCATTATCTACGTTGTTATCGTCATAAATATCATCGATAATATCGTCGTTATTATTGTCATTATCTTCTTTTTATCGTCGTTTTTACCGTCGTTATTATCGTCGTTAATATCGTCGTTAATATCGTCATTATCATCGTTGTTATCGTCCTTATCATCCTCATAATTATCGTCGTTATTTTGTCATAATCATCGTCGTTAATGTCGTCGTTATTATCGTCATTATCTACGTTGTTATCGTCATAAATATTATCTTTAATATCGTCGTTATTATTGTCATTATCTTCTCTTTATTGTCTTTATTATCGTCGTTAATATTGTCGTTATTATCGTCGTTAATATCGTCGTTAATATCGTCATTATCATCGTTGTTATCGTCCTTATTATCCTCATAATTATCGTCGTTAATATCGTCGTTATTTTGTCATAATCATCGTCGTTAATGTCGTCGTTATTATCGTCATTATCTACGTTGTTATCGTCATAAATATCATCGATAATATCGTCGTTATTATTGTCATTATCTTCTTTTTATCGTCGTTATTAACGTCGTTATTATCGTCGTTAATATCGTTATTATCATCGTTGTTATCGTCCTTATCATCCTCATAATTATCGTCGTTAATATCGTCGTTATTTTGTCATAATCATCGTCGTTAATGTCGTCGTTATTATCGTCATTATCTTCGTTGTTATCGTCATAATTATCATCGTTAATATCGTCGTTATTATTGTCATTATCTTCTTTTTATCGACGTTATTATCGTCGTTAATATCGTCGTTATTATCGTCGTTAATATCGTCATTATCATCGTTGTTATCGTCCTTATTATCCTCATAATTATCGTCGTTAATATCGTCGTTATTTTGTCACAATCATCGTCGTTAATGTCGTCGTTATTATCGTCATTATCATCGTTGTTATCGTCCTTATCATCCTCATAATTATCGTCGTTAATATCGTCGTTATTTTGTCATAATCATCGTCGTTAATGTCGTCGTTATTAACGTCGTTATTATCGTCGTTACTATCGTCGTTAATATCGTCATTATCATCGTTGTTATCGTCCTTATCATCCTCATAATTATCGTCGTTAATATCGTCGTTATTTTGTCATAATCAACGTCGTTAATGTCGTCGTTATTATCGTCATTATCTACGTTGTTATCGTCATAAATATCATCGATAATATCGTCGTTATTATTGTCATTATCTTCTTTTTATCGTCGTTTTTACCGTCGTTATTATCGTCGTTAATATCGTCATTATCATCGTTGTTATCGTCCTTATCATCCTCATAATTATCGTCGTTAATATCGTCGTTATTTTGTCATAATCATCGTCGTTAATGTCGTCGTTATTATCGTCATTATCTTCGTTGTTATCGTCATAATTATCATCGTTAATATCGTCGTTATTATTGTCATTATCTTCTTTTTATCGACGTTATTATCGTCGTTAATATCGTCGTTATTATCGTCGTTAATATCGTCATTATCATCGTTGTTATCGTCCTTATTATCCTCATAATTATCGTCGTTAATATCGTCGTTATTTTGTCACAATCATCGTCGTTAATGTCGTCGTTATTATCGTCATTATCATCGTTGTTATCGTCCTTATCATCCTCATAATTATCGTCGTTAATATCGTCGTTATTTTGTCATAATCATCGTCGTTAATGTCGTCGTTATTATCGTCATTATCTACGTTGTTATCGTCATAAATATTATCGTCAATATCGTCGTTATTATTGTCATTATCTTCTTTTTATTGTCTTTATTATCGTCGTTAATATCGTCGTTATTATCGTCGTTAATATCGTCGTTAATATCGTCATTATCATCGTTGTTATCGTCCTTATCATCCTCATAATTATCGTCGTTAATGTCGTTATTTTGTCATAATCATCGTCGTTAATGTCGTCGTTATTATCGTCATTATCTTCGTTGTTATCGTCATAATTATCATCGTTAATATCGTCGTTATTATTGTCATTATCTTCTTTTTATCGACGTTATTATCGTCGTTAATATCGTCGTTATTATCGTCGTTAATATCGTCATTATCATCGTTGTTATCGTCCTTATTATCCTCATAATTATCGTCGTTAATATCGTCGTTATTTTGTCATAATCATCGTCGTTAATGTCGTCGTTATTATCGTCATTATCTACGTTGTTATCGTCATAAATATCATCGATAATATCGTCGTTATTATTGTCATTATCTTCTTTTTATCGTCGTTATTAACGTCGTTATTATCGTCGTTAATATCGTCGTTAATATCGTCATTATCATCGTTGTTATCGTCCTTATCATCCTCATAATTATCGTCGTTAATGTCGTTATTTTGTCATAATCATCGTCGTTAATGTCGTCGTTATTATCGTCATTATCTACGTTGTTATCGTCATAAATATCATCGATAATATCGTCGTTATTATTGTCATTATCTTCTTTTTATCGTCGTTTTTACCGTCGTTATTATCGTCGTTAATATCGTCGTTAATATCGTCATTATCATCGTTGTTATCGTCCTTATTATCCTCATAATTATCGTCGTTAATATCGTCGTTATTTTGTCATAATCATCGTCGTTAATGTCGTCGTTATTATCGTCATTATCTACGTTGTTATCGTCATAAATATCATCGATAATATCGTCGTTATTATTGTCATTATCTTCTTTTTATCGTCGTTATTAACGTCGTTATTATCGTCGTTAATATCGTCGTTAATATCGTCATTATCATCGTTGTTATCGTCCTTATTATCCTCATAATTATCGTCGTTAATATCGTCGTTATTTTGTCATAATCATCGTCGTTAATGTCGTCGTTATTATCGTCATTATCTACGTTGTTATCGTCATAAATATCATCGATAATATCGTCGTTATTATTGTCATTATCTTCTTTTTATCGTCGTTATTAACGTCGTTATTATCGTCGTTAATATCGTCGTTAATATCGTCATTATCATCGTTGTTATCGTCCTTATCATCCTCATAATTATCGTCGTTAATATCGTCGTTATTTTGTCATAATCATCGTCGTTAATGTCGTCGTTATTATCGTCATTATCTTCGTTGTTATCGTCATAATTATCATCGTTAATATCGTCGTTATTATTGTCATTATCTTCTTTTTATCGACGTTATTATCGTCGTTAATATCGTCGTTATTATCGTCGTTAATATCGTCATTATCATCGTTGTTATCGTCCTTATTATCCTCATAATTATCGTCGTTAATATCGTCGTTATTTAGTCACAATCATCGTCGTTAATGTCGTCGTTATTATCGTCATTATCATCGTTGTTATCGTCCTTATCATCCTCATAATTATCGTCGTTAATATCGTCGTTATTTTGTCATAATCATCGTCGTTAATGTCGTCGTTATTATCGTCATTATCTACGTTGTTATCGTCATAAATATTATCGTTAATATCGTCGTTAATATTGTCATTATCTTCTTTTTATTGTCTTTATTATCGTCGTTAATATCGTCGTTATTATCGTCGTTAATATCGTCGTTAATATCGTCATTATCATCGTTGTTATCGTCCTTATTATCCTCATAATTATCGTCGTTAATATCGTCGTTATTTTGTCATAATCATCGTCGTTAATGTCGTCGTTATTATCGTCATTATCTACGTTGTTATCGTCATAAATATCATCGATAATATCGTCGTTATTATTGTCATTATCTTCTTTTTATCGACGTTATTATCGTCGTTAATATCGTCGTTAATATCGTCGTTAATATCGTTATTATCATCGTTGTTATCGTCCTTATCATCCTCATAATTATCGTCGTTAATATCGTCGTTATTTTGTCATAATCATCGTCGTTAATGTCGTCGTTATTATCGTCATTGTCTTCGTTGTTATCGTCATAATTATCATCGTTAATATCGTCGTTATTATTGTCATTATCTTCTTTTTATCGACGTTATTATCGTCGTTAATATCGTCGTTATTATCGTCGTTAATATCGTCATTATCTACGTTGTTATCGTCATAAATATCATCGATAATATCGTCGTTATTATTGTCATTATCTTCTTTTTATCGTCGTTATTAACGTCGTTATTATCGTCGTTAATATCGTCGTTAATATCGTCATTATCATCGTTGTTATCGTCCTTATCATCCTCATAATTATCGTCGTTAATATCGTCGTTATTTTGTCATAATCATCGTCGTTAATGTCGTCGTTATTATCGTCATTATCTACGTTGTTATCGTCATAAATATCATCGATAATATCGTCGTTATTATTGTCATTATCTTCTTTTTATCGTCGTTTTTACCGTCGTTATTATCGTCGTTAATATCGTCGTTAATATCGTCATTATCATCGTTGTTATCGTCCTTATTATCCTCATAATTATCGTCGTTAATATCGTCGTTATTTTGTCATAATCATCGTCGTTAATGTCGTCGTTATTATCGTCATTATCTACGTTGTTATCGTCATAAATATCATCGATAATATCGTCGTTATTATTGTCATTATCTTCTTTTTATCGTCGTTATTAACGTCGTTATTATCGTCGTTAATATCGTCGTTAATATCGTCATTATCATCGTTGTTATCGTCCTTATTATCCTCATAATTATCGTCGTTAATATCGTCGTTATTTTGTCATAATCATCGTCGTTAATGTCGTCGTTATTATCGTCATTATCTACGTTGTTATCGTCATAAATATCATCGATAATATCGTCGTTATTATTGTCATTATCTTCTTTTTATCGTCGTTATTAACGTCGTTATTATCGTCGTTAATATCGTCGTTAATATCGTCATTATCATCGTTGTTATCGTCCTTATCATCCTCATAATTATCGTCGTTAATATCGTCGTTATTTTGTCATAATCATCGTCGTTAATGTCGTCGTTATTATCGTCATTATCTTCGTTGTTATCGTCATAATTATCATCGTTAATATCGTCGTTATTATTGTCATTATCTTCTTTTTATCGACGTTATTATCGTCGTTAATATCGTCGTTATTATCGTCGTTAATAACGACATTATCATCGTTGTTATCGTCCTTATTATCCTCATAATTATCGTCGTTAATATCGTCGTTATTTTGTCACAATCATCGTCGTTAATGTCGTCGTTATTATCGTCATTATCATCGTTGTTATCGTCCTTATCATCCTCATAATTATCGTCGTTAATATCGTCGTTATTTTGTCATAATCATCGTCGTTAATGTCGTCGTTATTATCGTCATTATCTACGTTGTTATCGTCATAAATATTATCGTTAATATCGTCGTTATTATTGTCATTATCTTCTTTTTATTGTCTTTATTATCGTCGTTAATATCGTCGTTATTATCGTCGTTAATATCGTCATTATCATCGTTGTTATCGTCCTTATTATCCTCATAATTATCGTCGTTAATATCGTCGTTATTTTGTCATAAACATCGTCGCTAATGTCGTCGTTATTATCGTCATTATCATCGTTGTTATCGTCCTTATCATCCTCATAATTATCGTCGTTAATATCGTCGTTATTTTGTCATAATCATCATCGTTAATGTCGTCGTTATTATCGTCATTGTCTACGTTGTTATCGTCATAAATATCATCGATAATATCGTCGTTATTATTGTCATTATCTTCTTTTTATCGTCTTTTTTAACGTCGTTATTATCGTCGTTAATATCGTCGTTAATATCGTCATTATAATCGTTGTTATCGTCCTTATTATCCTCATAATTATCGTCGTTAATATCGTCGTTATTATGTCATAAACATCGTCGTTAATATCGTCGTTAATATCGTCATTATCATCGTTGTTATCGTCCTTATCATCCTCATAATTATCGTCGTTAATATCGTCGTTATTTTGTCATAATCATCGTCGTTAATGTCGTCGTTATTATCGTCATTATCTTCGTTGTTATCGTCATAATTATCATCGTTAATATCGTCGTTATTATTGTCATTATCTTCTTTTTATCGACGTTATTATCGTCGTTAATATCGTCGTTAATATCGTCATTATCATCGTTGTTATCGTCCTTATTATCCTCATAATTATCGTCGTTAATATCGTCGTTATTTTGTCATAAACATCGTCGCTAATGTCGTCGTTATTATCGTCATTATCATCGTTGTTATCGTCCTTATCATCCTCATGATTATCGTCGTTAATATCGTCGTTATTTTGTCATAATCATCATCGTTAATGTCGTCGTTAATATCGTCATTATCTACGTTGTTATCGTCATAAATATCATCGATAATATCGTCGTTATTATTGTCATTATCTTCTTTTTATCGTCGTTATTAACGTCGTTATTATCGTCGTTAATATCGTCGTTAATATCGTCATTATCATCGTTGTTATCGTCCTTATCATCCTCATAATTATCGTCGTTAATATCGTCGTTATTTTGTCATAATCATCGTCGTTAATGTCGTCGTTATTATCGTCATTATCTACGTTGTTATCGTCATAAATATCATCGATAATATCGTCGTTATTATTGTCATTATCTTCTTTTTATCGTCGTTTTTACCGTCGTTATTATCGTCGTTAATATCGTCGTTAATATCGTCATTATCATCGTTGTTATCGTCCTTATTATCCTCATAATTATCGTCGTTAATATCGTCGTTATTTTGTCATAATCATCGTCGTTAATGTCGTCGTTATTATTGTCATTATCTACGTTGTTATCGTCATAAATATCATCGATAATATCGTCGTTATTATTGTCATTATCTTCTTTTTATCGTCGTTATTAACGTCGTTATTATCGTCGTTAATATCGTCGTTAATATCGTCATTATCATCGTTGTTATCGTCCTTATTATCCTCATAATTATCGTCGTTAATATCGTCGTTATTTTGTCATAATCATCGTCGTTAATGTCGTCGTTATTATCGTCATTATCTACGTTGTTATCGTCATAAATATCATCGATAATATCGTCGTTATTATTGTCATTATCTTCTTTTTATCGTCGTTATTAACGTCGTTATTATCGTCGTTAATATCGTCGTTAATATCGTCATTATCATCGTTGTTATCGTCCTTATCATCCTCATAATTATCGTCGTTAATATCGTCGTTATTTTGTCATAATCATCGTCGTTAATGTCGTCGTTATTATCGTCATTATCTTCGTTGTTATCGTCATAATTATCATCGTTAATATCGTCGTTATTATTGTCATTATCTTCTTTTTATCGACGTTATTATCGTCGTTAATATCGTCGTTATTAACGACGATAATAACGACATTATCATCGTTGTTATCGTCCTTATTATCCTCATAATTATCGTCGTTAATATCGTCGTTATTTTGTCACAATCATCGTCGTTAATGTCGTCGTTATTATCGTCATTATCATCGTTGTTATCGTCCTTATCATCCTCATAATTATCGTCGTTAATATCGTCGTTATTTTGTCATAATCATCGTCGTTAATGTCGTCGTTATTATCGTCATTATCTACGTTGTTATCGTCATAAATATTATCGTTAATATCGTCGTTATTATTGTCATTATCTTCTTTTTATTGTCTTTATTATCGTCGTTAATATCGTCGTTATTATCGTCGTTAATATCGTCATTATCATCGTTGTTATCGTCCTTATTATCCTCATAATTATCGTCGTTAATATCGTCGTTATTTTGTCATAAACATCGTCGCTAATGTCGTCGTTATTATCGTCATTATCATCGTTGTTATCGTCCTTATCATCCTCATAATTATCGTCGTTAATATCGTCGTTATTTTGTCATAATCATCATCGTTAATGTCGTCGTTATTATCGTCATTGTCTACGTTGTTATCGTCATAAATATCATCGATAATATCGTCGTTATTATTGTCATTATCTTCTTTTTATCGTCTTTTTTAACGTCGTTATTATCGTCGTTAATATCGTCGTTAATATCGTCATTATAATCGTTGTTATCGTCCTTATTATCCTCATAATTATCGTCGTTAATATCGTCGTTATTATGTCATAAACATCGTCGTTAATATCGTCGTTAATATCGTCATTATCATCGTTGTTATCGTCCTTATCATCCTCATAATTATCGTCGTTAATATCGTCGTTATTTTGTCATAATCATCGTCGTTAATGTCGTCGTTATTATCGTCATTATCTTCGTTGTTATCGTCATAATTATCATCGTTAATATCGTCGTTATTATTGTCATTATCTTCTTTTTATCGACGTTATTATCGTCGTTAATATCGTCGTTAATATCGTCATTATCATCGTTGTTATCGTCCTTATTATCCTCATAATTATCGTCGTTAATATCGTCGTTATTTTGTCATAAACATCGTCGCTAATGTCGTCGTTATTATCGTCATTATCATCGTTGTTATCGTCCTTATCATCCTCATGATTATCGTCGTTAATATCGTCGTTATTTTGTCATAATCATCATCGTTAATGTCGTCGTTATTATCGTCATTATCTACGTTGTTATCGTCATAAATATCATCGATAATATCGTCGTTATTATTGTCATTATCTTCTTTTTATCGTCGTTTTTAACGTCGTTATTATCGTCGTTAATATCGTCGTTAATATCGTCATTATAATCGTTGTTATCGTCCTTATTATCCTCATAATTATCGTCGTTAATATCGTCGTTATTTTGTCATAAACATCGTCGCTAATGTCGTCGTTATTATCGTCATTATCATCGTTGTTATCGTCCTTATCATCCTCATAATTATCGTCGTTAATATCGTCGTTATTTTGTCATAATCATCATCGTTAATGTCGTCGTTATTATCGTCATTATCTACGTTGTTATCGTCATAAATATCATCGATAATATCGTCGTTATTATTGTCATTATCTTCTTTTTATCGTCGTTTTTAACGTCGTTATTATCGTCGTTAATATCGTCGTTAATATCGTCATTATAATCGTTGTTATCGTCCTTATTATCCTCATAATTATCGTCGTTAATATCGTCGTTATTTTGTCATAATCATCGTCGTTAATGTCGTCGTTATTATCGTCATTATCTACGTTGTTATCGTCATAAATATCATCGATAATATCGTCGTTATTATTGTCATTATCTTCTTTTTATCGTCGTTTCTAACGTCGTTATTATCGTCGTTAATATCGTCGTTAATATCGTCATTATCATCGTTGTTATCGTCCTTATCATACTCATAATTATCGTCGTTAATATCGTCGTTATTTTGTCATAATCATCGTCGTTAATGTCGTCGTTATTATCGTCGTTATCTACGTTGTTATCGTCTTAAATATTATCTTTAATATCGTCGTTATTATTGTCATTATCTTCTCTTTATTGTCTTTATTATCGTCGTTAATATTGTCGTTATTATCGTCGTTAATATCGTCGTTAATATCGTCATTATCATCGTTGTTATCGTCCTTATTATCCTCATAATTATCGTCGTTAATATCGTCGTTATTTTGTCATAATCATCGTCGTTAATGTCGTCGTTATTATCGTCATTATCTACGTTGTTATCGTCATAAATATCATCGATAATATCGTCGTTATTATTGTCATTATCTTCTTTTTATCGTCGTTATTAACGTCGTTATTATCGTCGTTAATATCGTCGTTAATATCGTCATTATCATCGTTGTTATCGTCCTTATCATCCTCATAATTTTCGTCGTTAATATCGTCGTTATTTTGTCATAATCATCGTCGTTAATGTCGTCGTTATTATCGTCATTATCTACGTTGTTATCGTCATAAATATCATCGATAATATCGTCGTTATTATTGTCATTATCTTCTTTTTATCGTCGTTTCTAACGTCGTTATTATCGTCGTTAATATCGTCGTTAATATCGTCATTATCATCGTTGTTATCGTCCTTATCATCCTCATAATTATCGTCGTTAATATCGTCGTTATTTTGTCATAATCATCGTCGTTAATGTCGTCGTTATTATCGTCGTTATCTACGTTGTTATCGTCTTAAATATTATCTTTAATATCGTCGTTATTATTGTCATTATCTTCTCTTTATTGTCTTTATTATCGTCGTTAATATTGTCGTTATTATCGTCGTTAATATCGTCGTTAATATCGTCATTATCATCGTTGTTATCGTCCTTATTATCCTCATAATTATCGTCGTTAATATCGTCGTTATTTTGTCATAATCATCGTCGTTAATATCGTCGTTATTATCGTCATTATCTACGTTGTTATCGTCATAAATATCATCGATAATATCGTCGTTATTATTGTCATTATCTTCTTTTTATCGTCGTTATTAACGTCGTTATTATCGTCGTTAATATCGTCGTTAATATCGTCATTATCATCGTTGTTATCGTCCTTATCATCCTCATAATTATCGTCGTTAATATCGTCGTTATTTTGTCATAATCATCGTCGTTAATGTCGTCGTTATTATCGTCATTATCTACGTTGTTATCGTCATAAATATCATCGATAATATCGTCGTTATTATTGTCATTATCTTCTTTTTATCGTCGTTTTTAACGTCGTTATTATCGTCGTTAATATCGTCGTTAATATCGTCATTATCATCGTTGTTATCGTCCTTATCATCCTCATAATTATCGTCGTTAATATCGTCGTTATTTTGTCATAATCATCGTCGTTAATGTCGTCGTTATTATCGTCATTATCTACGTTGTTATCGTCATAAATATCATCGATAATATCGTCGTTATTATTGTCATTATCTTCTTTTTATCGTCGTTTTTACCGTCGTTATTATCGTCGTTAATATCGTCGTTAATATCGTCATTATCATCGTTGTTATCGTCCTTATCATCCTCATAATTATCGTCGTTAATATCGTCGTTATTTTGTCATAATCATCGTCGTTAATGTCGTCGTTATTATCGTCATTATCTACGTTGTTATCGTCATAAATATTATCTTTAATATCGTCGTTATTATTGTCATTATCTTCTCTTTATTGTCTTTATTATCGTCGTTAATATTGTCGTTATTATCGTCGTTAATATCGTCGTTAATATCGTCATTATCATCGTTGTTATCGTCCTTATTATCCTCATAATTATCGTCGTTAATATCGTCGTTATTTTGTCACAATCATCGTCGTTAATGTCGTCGTTATTATCGTCATTATCATCGTTGTTATCATCCTTATCATCCTCATAATTATCGTCGTTAATATCGTCGTTATTTTGTCACAATCATCGTCGTTAATGTCGTCGTTATTATCGTCATTATCATCGTTGTAATCGTCCTTATCATCCTCATAATTATTGTCGTTAATATCGTCGTTATTTTGTCATAATCATCGTCGTTAATGTCGTCGTTATTATCGTCATTATCTACGTTGTTATCGTCATAAATATTATCGTTAATATCGTCGTTATTATTGTCATTATCTTCTTTTTATTGTCTTTATTATCGTCGTTAATATCGTCGTTATTATCGTCGTTAATATCGTCGTTAATATCGTCATTATCATCGTTGTTATCGTCCTTATTATCCTCATAATTATCGTCGTTAATATCGTCGTTATTTTGTCATAAACATCGTCGCTAATGTCGTCGTTATTATCGTCATTATCATCGTTGTTATCGTCCTTATCATCCTCATAATTATCGTCGTTAATATCGTCGTTATTTTGTCATAATCATCATCGTTAATGTCGTCGTTATTATCGTCATTGTCTACGTTGTTATCGTCATAAATATCATCGATAATATTGTCGTTATTATTGTCATTATCTTCTTTTTATCGTCGTTTTTAACGTCGTTATTATCGTCGTTAATATCGTCGTTAATATCGTCATTATAATCGTTGTTATCGTCCTTATTATCCTCATAATTATCGTCGTTAATATCGTCGTTATTTTGTCATAATCATCGTCGTTAATGTCGTCGTTATTATCGTCATTATCTACGTTGTTATCGTCATAAATATCATCGATAATATCGTCGTTATTATTGTCATTATCTTCTTTTTATCGTCGTTATTAACGTCGTTATTATCGTCGTTAATATCGTCGTTAATATCGTCATTATCATCGTTGTTATCGTCCTTATCATCCTCATAATTATCGTCGTTAATATCGTCGTTATTTTGTCATAATCATCGTCGTTAATGTCGTCGTTATTATCGTCATTATCTACGTTGTTATCGTCATAAATATCATCGATAATATCGTCGTTATTATTGTCATTATCTTCTTTTTATCGTCGTTTTTAACGTCGTTAATATCGTCGTTATTATCGTCGTTAATATCGTCATTATCATCGTTGTTATCGTCCTTATTATCCTCATAATTATCGTCGTTAATATCGTCGTTATTTTGTCACAATCATCGTCGTTAATGTCGTCGTTATTATCGTCATTATCATCGTTGTTATCGTCCTTATCATCCTCATAATTATCGTCGTTAATATCGTCGTTATTTTGTCATAATCATCGTCGTAAATGTCGTCGTTATTAACGTCGTTATTATCGTCGTTACTATCGTCGTTAATATCGTCATTATCATCGTTGTTATCGTCCTTATCATCCTCATAATTATCGTCGTTAATATCGTCGTTATTTTGTCATAATCAACGTCGTTAATGTCGTCGTTATTATCGTCATTATCTACGTTGTTATCGTCATAAATATTATCTTTAATATCGTCGTTATTATTGTCATTATCTTCTCTTTATTGTCTTTATTATCGTCGTTAATATTGTCGTTATTATCGTCGTTAATATCGTCGTTAATATCGTCATTATCATCGTTGTTATCGTCCTTATTATCCTCATAATTATCGTCGTTAATATCGTCGTTATTTTGTCATAATCATCGTCGTTAATGTCGTCGTTATTATCGTCATTATCTACGTTGTTATCGTCATAAATATCATCGATAATATCGTCGTTATTATTGTCATTATCTTCTTTTTATCGTCGTTATTAACGTCGTTATTATCGTCGTTAATATCGTCGTTAATATCGTTATTATCATCGTTGTTATCGTCCTTATCATCCTCATAATTATCGTCGTTAATATCGTCGTTATTTTGTCATAATCATCGTCGTTAATGTCGTCGTTATTATCGTCATTATCTTCGTTGTTGTCGTCATAATTATCATCGTTAATATCGTCGTTATTATTGTCATTATCTTCTTTTTATCGACGTTATTATCGTCGTTAATATCGTCGTTATTATCGTCGTTAATATCGTCATTATCATCGTTGTTATCGTCCTTATTATCCTCATAATTATCGTCGTTAATATCGTCGTTATTTTGTCACAATCATCGTCGTTAATGTCGTCGTTATTATCGTCATTATCATCGTTGTTATCGTCCTTACCATCCTCATAATTATCGTCGTTAATATCGTCGTTATTTTGTCATAATCATCGTCGTTAATGTCGTCGTTATTATCGTCATTATCTACGTTGTTATCGTCATAAATATTATCGTTAATATCGTCGTTATTATTGTCATTATCTTCTTTTTATTGTCTTTATTATCGTCGTTAATATCGTCGTTATTATCGTCGTTAATATCGTCGTTAATATCGTCATTATCATCGTTGTTATCGTCCTTATTATCCTCATAATTATCGTCGTTAATATCGTCGTTATTTTGTCATAATCATCGTCGTTAATGTCGTCGTTATTATCGTCATTATCTACGTTGTTATCGTCATAAATATCATCGATAATATCGTCGTTATTATTGTCATTATCTTCTTTTTATCGACGTTATTATCGTCGTTAATATCGTCGTTAATATCGTCGTTAATATCGTTATTATCATCGTTGTTATCGTCCTTATCATCCTCATAATTATCGTCGTTAATATCGTCGTTATTTTGTCATAATCATCGTCGTTAATGTCGTCGTTATTATCGTCATTATCTTCGTTGTTATCGTCATAATTATCATCGTTAATATCGTCGTTATTATTGTCATTATCTTCTTTTTATCGACGTTATTATCGTCGTTAATATCGTCGTTATTATCGTCGTTAATATCGTCATTATCATCGTTGTTATCGTCCTTATTATCCTCATAATTATCGTCGTTAATATCGTCGTTATTTTGTCATAATCATCGTCGTTAATGTCGTCGTTATTATCGTCATTATCTACGTTGTTATCGTCATAAATATCATCGATAATATCGTCGTTATTATTGTCATTATCTTCTTTTTATCGTCGTTATTAACGTCGTTATTATCGTCGTTAATATCGTCGTTAATATCGTCATTATCATCGTTGTTATCGTCCTTATCATCCTCATAATTATCGTCGTTAATATCGTCGTTATTTTGTCATAATCATCGTCGTTAATGTCGTCGTTATTATCGTCATTATCTACGTTGTTATCGTCATAAATATCATCGATAATATCGTCGTTATTATTGTCATTATCTTCTTTTTATCGTCGTTTTTACCGTCGTTATTATCGTCGTTAATATCGTCGTTAATATCGTCATTATCATCGTTGTTATCGTCCTTATTATCTTCATAATTATCGTCGTTAATATCGTCGTTATTTTGTCATAATCATCGTCGTTAATGTCGTCGTTATTATCGTCATTATCTACGTTGTTATCGTCATAAATATCATCGATAATATCGTCGTTATTATTGTCATTATCTTCTTTTTATCGTCGTTATTAACGTCGTTATTATCGTCGTTAATATCGTCGTTAATATCGTCATTATCATCGTTGTTATCGTCCTTATTATCCTCATAATTATCGTCGTTAATATCGTCGTTATTTTGTCATAATCATCGTCGTTAATGTCGTCGTTATTATCGTCATTATCTACGTTGTAATCGTCATAAATATCATCGATAATATCGTCGTTATTATTGTCATTATCTTCTTTTTATCGTCGTTATTAACGTCGTTATTATCGTCGTTAATATCGTCGTTAATATCGTCATTATCATCGTTGTTATCGTCCTTATCATCCTCATAATTATCGTCGTTAATATCGTCGTTATTTTGTCATAATCATCGTCGTTAATGTCGTCGTTATTATCGTCATTATCTTCGTTGTTATCGTCATAATTATCATCGTTAATATCGTCGTTATTATTGTCATTATCTTCTTTTTATCGACGTTATTATCGTCGTTAATATCGTCGTTATTATCGTCGTTAATATCGTCATTATCATCGTTGTTATCGTCCTTATTATCCTCATAATTATCGTCGTTAATATCGTCGTTATTTTGTCACAATCATCGTCGTTAATGTCGTCGTTATTATCGTCATTATCATCGTTGTTATCGTCCTTATCATCCTCATAATTATCGTCGTTAATATCGTCGTTATTTTGTCATAATCATCGTCGTTAATGTCGTCGTTATTATCGTCATTATCTACGTTGTTATCGTCATAAATATTATCGTTAATATCGTCGTTATTATTGTCATTATCTTCTTTTTATTGTCTTTATTATCGTCGTTAATATCGTCGTTATTATCGTCGTTAATATCGTCATTATCATCGTTGTTATCGTCCTTATTATCCTCATAATTATCGTCGTTAATATCGTCGTTATTTTGTCATAAACATCGTCGCTAATGTCGTCGTTATTATCGTCATTATCATCGTTGTTATCGTCCTTATCATCCTCATAATTATCGTCGTTAATATCGTCGTTATTTTGTCATAATCATCATCGTTAATGTCGTCGTTATTATCGTCATTATCTACGTTGTTATCGTCATAAATATCATCGATAATATCGTCGTTATTATTGTCATTATCTTCTTTTTATCGTCTTTTTTAACGTCGTTATTATCGTCGTTAATATCGTCGTTAATATCGTCATTATAATCGTTGTTATCGTCCTTATTATCCTCATAATTATCGTCGTTAATATCGTCGTTATTTTGTCATAAACATCGTCGTTAATATCGTCGTTAATATCGTCATTATCATCGTTGTTATCGTCCTTATCATCCTCATAATTATCGTCGTTAATATCGTCGTTATTTTGTCATAATCATCGTCGTTAATGTCGTCGTTATTATCGTCATTATCTTCGTTGTTATCGTCATAATTATCATCGTTAATATCGTCGTTATTATTGTCATTATCTTCTTTTTATCGACGTTATTATCGTCGTTAATATCGTCGTTATTATCGTCGTTAATATCGTCATTATCATCGTTGTTATCGTCCTTATTATCCTCATAATTATCGTCGTTAATATCGTCGTTATTTTGTCACAATCATCGTCGTTAATGTCGTCGTTATTATCGTCATTATCATCGTTGTTATCGTCCTTATCATCCTCATAATTATCGTCGTTAATATCGTCGTTATTTTGTCATAATCATCGTCGTAAATGTCGTCGTTATTAACGTCGTTATTATCGTCGTTACTATCGTCGTTAATATCGTCATTATCATCGTTGTTATCGTCCTTATCATCCTCATAATTATCGTCGTTAATATCGTCGTTATTTTGTCATAATCAACGTCGTTAATGTCGTCGTTATTATCGTCATTATCTACGTTGTTATCGTCATAAATATTATCTTTAATATCGTCGTTATTATTGTCATTATCTTCTCTTTATTGTCTTTATTATCGTCGTTAATATTGTCGTTATTATCGTCGTTAATATCGTCGTTAATATCGTCATTATCATCGTTGTTATCGTCCTTATTATCCTCATAATTATCGTCGTTAATATCGTCGTTATTTTGTCATAATCATCGTCGTTAATGTCGTCGTTATTATCGTCATTATCTACGATGTTATCGTCATAAATATCATCGATAATATCGTCGTTATTATTGTCATTATCTTCTTTTTATCGTCGTTATTAACGTCGTTATTATCGTCGTTAATATCGTCGTTAATATCGTTATTATCATCGTTGTTATCGTCCTTATCATCCTCATAATTATCGTCGTTAATATCGTCGTTATTTTGTCATAATCATCGTCGTTAATGTCGTCGTTATTATCGTCATTATCTTCGTTGTTATCGTCATAATTATCATCGTTAATATCGTCGTTATTATTGTCATTATCTTCTTTTTATCGACGTTATTATCGTCGTTAATATCGTCGTTATTATCGTCGTTAATATCGTCATTATCATCGTTGTTATCGTCCTTATTATCCTCATAATTATCGTCGTTAATATCGTCGTTATTTTGTCACAATCATCGTCGTTAATGTCGTCGTTATTATCGTCATTATCATCGTTGTTATCGTCCTTATCATCCTCATAATTATCGTCGTTAATATCGTCGTTATTTTGTCATAATCATCGTCGTTAATGTCGTCGTTATTATCGTCATTATCTACGTTGTTATCGTTATAAATATTATCGTTAATATCGTCGTTATTATTGTCATTATCTTCTTTTTATTGTCTTTATTATCGTCGTTAATATCGTCGTTATTATCGTCGTTAATATCGTCGTTAATATCGTCATTATCATCGTTGTTATCGTCCTTATTATCCTCATAATTATCGTCGTTAATATCGTCGTTATTTTGTCATAATCATCGTCGTTAATGTCGTCGTTATTATCGTCATTATCTACGTTGTTATCGTCATAAATATCATCGATAATATCGTCGTTATTATTGTCATTATCTTCTTTTTATCGACGATATTATCGTCGTTAATATCGTCGTTAATATCGTCGTTAATATCGTTATTATCATCGTTGTTATCGTCCTTATCATCCTCATAATTATCGTCGTTAATATCGTCGTTATTTTGTCATAATCATCGTCGTTAATGTCGTCGTTATTATCGTCATTATCTTCGTTGTTATCGTCATAATTATCATCGTTAATATCGTCGTTATTATTGTCATTATCTTCTTTTTATCGACGTTATTATCGTCGTTAATATCGTCGTTATTATCGTCGTTAATATCGTCATTATCATCGTTGTTATCGTCCTTATTATCCTCATAATTATCGTCGTTAATATCGTCGTTATTTTGTCATAATCATCGTCGTTAATGTCGTCGTTATTATCGTCATTATCTACGTTGTTATCGTCATAAATATCATCGATAATATCGTCGTTATTATTGTCATTATCTTCTTTTTATCGTCGTTATTAACGTCGTTATTATCGTCGTTAATATCGTCGTTAATATCGTCATTATCATCGTTGTTATCGTCCTTATCATCCTCATAATTATCGTCGTTAATATCGTCGTTATTTTGTCATAATCATCGTCGTTAATGTCGTCGTTATTATCGTCATTATCTACGTTGTTATCGTCATAAATATCATCGATAATATCGTCGTTATTATTGTCATTATCTTCTTTTTATCGTCGTTTTTACCGTCGTTATTATCGTCGTTAATATCGTCGTTAATATCGTCATTATCATCGTTGTTATCGTCCTTATTATCTTCATAATTATCGTCGTTAATATCGTCGTTATTTTGTCATAATCATCGTCGTTAATGTCGTCGTTATTATCGTCATTATCTACGTTGTTATCGTCATAAATATCATCGATAATATCGTCGTTATTATTGTCATTATCTTCTTTTTATCGTCGTTATTAACGTCGTTATTATCGTCGTTAATATCGTCGTTAATATCGTCATTATCATCGTTGTTATCGTCCTTATTATCCTCATAATTATCGTCGTTAATATCGTCGTTATTTTGTCATAATCATCGTCGTTAATGTCGTCGTTATTATCGTCATTATCTACGTTGTAATCGTCATAAATATCATCGATAATATCGTCGTTATTATTGTCATTATCTTCTTTTTATCGTCGTTATTAACGTCGTTATTATCGTCGTTAATATCGTCGTTAATATCGTCATTATCATCGTTGTTATCGTCCTTATCATCCTCATAATTATCGTCGTTAATATCGTCGTTATTTTGTCATAATCATCGTCGTTAATGTCGTCGTTATTATCGTCATTATCTACGTTGTTATCGTCATAAATATCATCGATAATATCGTCGTTATTATTGTCATTATCTTCTTTTTATCGTCGTTATTAACGTCGTTATTATCGTCGTTAATATCGTCGTTAATATCGTCATTATCATCGTTGTTATCGTCCTTATTATCCTCATAATTATCGTCGTTAATATCGTCGTTATTTTGTCATAATCATCGTCGTTAATGTCGTCGTTATTATCGTCATTATCTACGTTGTTATCGTCATAAATATCATCGATAATATCGTCGTTATTATTGTCATTATCTTCTTTTTATCGTCGTTATTAACGTCGTTATTATCGTCGTTAATATCGTCGTTAATATCGTCATTATCATCGTTGTTATCGTCCTTATCATCCTCATAATTATCGTCGTTAATATCGTCGTTATTTTGTCATAATCATCGTCGTTAATGTCGTCGTTATTATCGTCATTATCTTCGTTGTTATCGTCATAATTATCATCGTTAATATCGTCGTTATTATTGTCATTATCTTCTTTTTATCGACGTTATTATCGTCGTTAATATCGTCGTTATTATCGTCGTTAATATCGTCATTATCATCGTTGTTATCGTCCTTATTATCCTCATAATTATCGTCGTTAATATCGTCGTTATTTTGTCATAAACATCGTCGCTAATGTCGTCGTTATTATCGTCATTATCATCGTTGTTATCGTCCTTATCATCCTCATGATTATCGTCGTTAATATCGTCGTTATTTTGTCATAATCATCATCGTTAATGTCGTCGTTATTATCGTCATTATCTACGTTGTTATCGTCATAAATATCATCGATAATATCGTCGTTATTATTGTCATTATCTTCTTTTTATCGTCGTTTTTAACGTCGTTATTATCGTCGTTAATATCGTCGTTAATATCGTCATTATAATCGTTGTTATCGTCCTTATTATCCTCATAATTATCGTCGTTAATATCGTCGTTATTTTGTCATAAACATCGTCGCTAATGTCGTCGTTATTATCGTCATTATCATCGTTGTTATCGTCCTTATCATCCTCATAATTATCGTCGTTAATATCGTCGTTATTTTGTCATAATCATCATCGTTAATGTCGTCGTTATTATCGTCATTATCTACGTTGTTATCGTCATAAATATCATCGATAATATCGTCGTTATTATTGTCATTATCTTCTTTTTATCGTCGTTTTTAACGTCGTTATTATCGTCGTTAATATCGTCGTTAATATCGTCATTATAATCGTTGTTATCGTCCTTATTATCCTCATAATTATCGTCGTTATTTTGTCATAATCATCGTCGTTAATGTCGTCGTTATTATCGTCATTATCTACGTTGTTATCGTCATAAATATCATCGATAATATCGTCGTTATTATTGTCATTATCTTCTTTTTATCGTCGTTTCTAACGTCGTTATTATCGTCGTTAATATCGTCGTTAATATCGTCATTATCATCGTTGTTATCGTCCTTATCATCCTCATAATTATCGTCGTTAATATCGTCGTTATTTTGTCATAATCATCGTCGTTAATGTCGTCGTTATTATCGTCGTTATCTACGTTGTTATCGTCTTAAATATTATCTTTAATATCGTCGTTATTATTGTCATTATCTTCTCTTTATTGTCTTTATTATCGTCGTTAATATTGTCGTTATTATCGTCGTTAATATCGTCGTTAATATCGTCATTATCATCGTTGTTATCGTCCTTATTATCCTCATAATTATCGTCGTTAATATCGTCGTTATTTTGTCATAATCATCGTCGTTAATGTCGTCGTTATTATCGTCATTATCTACGTTGTTATCGTCATAAATATCATCGATAATATCGTCGTTATTATTGTCATTATCTTCTTTTTATCGTCGTTATTAACGTCGTTATTATCGTCGTTAATATCGTCGTTAATATCGTCATTATCATCGTTGTTATCGTCCTTATCATCCTCATAATTATCGTCGTTAATATCGTCGTTATTTTGTCATAATCATCGTCGTTAATGTCGTCGTTATTATCGTCATTATCTACGTTGTTATCGTCATAAATATCATCGATAATATCGTCGTTATTATTGTCATTATCTTCTTTTTATCGTCGTTTCTAACGTCGTTATTATCGTCGTTAATATCGTCGTTAATATCGTCATTATCATCGTTGTTATCGTCCTTATCATCCTCATAATTATCGTCGTTAATATCGTCGTTATTTTGTCATAATCATCGTCGTTAATGTCGTCGTTATTATCGTCGTTATCTACGTTGTTATCGTCTTAAATATTATCTTTAATATCGTCGTTATTATTGTCATTATCTTCTCTTTATTGTCTTTATTATCGTCGTTAATATTGTCGTTATTATCGTCGTTAATATCGTCGTTAATATCGTCATTATCATCGTTGTTATCGTCCTTATTACCCTCATAATTATCGTCGTTAATATCGTCGTTATTTTGTCATAATCATCGTCGTTAATGTCGTCGTTATTATCGTCATTATCTACGTTGTTATCGTCATAAATATCATCGATAATATCGTCGTTATTATTGTCATTATCTTCTTTTTATCGTCGTTATTAACGTCGTTATTATCGTCGTTAATATCGTCGTTAATATCGTCATTATCATCGTTGTTATCGTCCTTATCATCCTCATAATTATCGTCGTTAATATCGTCGTTATTTTGTCATAATCATCGTCGTTAATGTCGTCGTTATTATCGTCATTATCTACGTTGTTATCGTCATAAATATCATCGATAATATCGTCGTTATTATTGTCATTATCTTCTTTTTATCGTCGTTTCTAACGTCGTTATTATCGTCGTTAATATCGTCGTTAATATCGTCATTATCATCGTTGTTATCGTCCTTATCATCCTCATAATTATCGTCGTTAATATCGTCGTTATTTTGTCATAATCATCGTCGTTAATGTCGTCGTTATTATCGTCGTTATCTACGTTGTTATCGTCTTAAATATTATCTTTAATATCGTCGTTATTATTGTCATTATCTTCTCTTTATTGTCTTTATTATCGTCGTTAATATTGTCGTTATTATCGTCGTTAATATCGTCGTTAATATCGTCATTATCATCGTTGTTATCGTCCTTATTATCCTCATAATTATCGTCGTTAATATCGTCGTTATTTTGTCATAATCATCGTCGTTAATGTCGTCGTTATTATCGTCATTATCTACGTTGTTATCGTCATAAATATCATCGATAATATCGTCGTTATTATTGTCATTATCTTCTTTTTATCGTCGTTATTAACGTCGTTATTATCGTCGTTAATATCGTCGTTAATATCGTCATTATCATCGTTGTTATCGTCCTTATCATCCTCATAATTATCGTCGTTAATATCGTCGTTATTTTGTCATAATCATCGTCGTTAATGTCGTCGTTATTATCGTCATTATCTACGTTGTTATCGTCATAAATATTATCTTTAATATCGTCGTTATTATTGTCATTATCTTCTCTTTATTGTCTTTATTATCGTCGTTAATATTGTCGTTATTATCGTCGTTAATATCGTCGTTAATATCGTCATTATCATCGTTGTTATCGTCCTTATTATCCTCATAATTATCGTCGTTAATATCGTCGTTATTTTGTCATAATCATCGTCGTTAATGTCGTCGTTATTATCGTCATTATCTACGTTGTTATCGTCATAAATATCATCGATAATATCGTCGTTATTATTGTCATTATCTTCTTTTTATCGTCGTTATTAACGTCGTTATTATCGTCGTTAATATCGTCGTTAATATCGTCATTATCATCGTTGTTATCGTCCTTATCATCCTCATAATTATCGTCGTTAATATCGTCGTTATTTTGTCATAATCATCGTCGTTAATGTCGTCGTTATTATCGTCATTATCTACGTTGTTATCGTCATAAATATCATCGATAATATCGTCGTTATTATTGTCATTATCTTCTTTTTATCGTCGTTTTTACCGTCGTTATTATCGTCGTTAATATCGTCGTTAATATCGTCATTATCATCGTTGTTATCGTCCTTATCATCTTCATAATTATCGTCGTTAATATCGTCGTTATTTTGTCATAATCATCGTCGTTAATGTCGTCGTTATTATCGTCATTATCTACGTTGTTATCGTCATAAATATCATCGATAATATCGTCGTTATTATTGTCATTATCTTCTTTTTATCGTCGTTTTTAACGTCGTTATTATCGTCGTTAATATCGTCGTTAATATCGTCATTATCATCGTTGTTATCGTCCTTATCATCCTCATAATTATCGTCGTTAATATCGTCGTTATTTTGTCATAATCATCGTCGTTAATGTCGTCGTTATTATCGTCATTATCTACGTTGTTATCGTCATAAATATCATCGATAATATCGTCGTTATTATTGTCATTATCTTCTTTTTATCGTCGTTTTTACCGTCGTTATTATCGTCGTTAATATCGTCGTTAATATCGTCATTATCATCGTTGTTATCGTCCTTATCATCCTCATAATTATCGTCGTTAATATCGTCGTTATTTTGTCATAATCATCGTCGTTAATGTCGTCGTTATTATCGTCATTATCTACGTTGTTATCGTCATAAATATTATCTTTAATATCGTCGTTATTATTGTCATTATCTTCTCTTTATTGTCTTTATTATCGTCGTTAATATTGTCGTTATTATCGTCGTTAATATCGTCGTTAATATCGTCATTATCATCGTTGTTATCGTCCTTATTATCCTCATAATTATCGTCGTTAATATCGTCGTTATTTTGTCATAATCATCGTCGTTAATGTCGTCGTTATTATCGTCATTATCTACGTTGTTATCGTCATAAATATCATCGATAATATCGTCGTTATTATTGTCATTATCTTCTTTTTATCGTCGTTATTAACGTCGTTATTATCGTCGTTAATATCGTCGTTAATATCGTTATTATCATCGTTGTTATCGTCCTTATCATCCTCATAATTATCGCCGTTAATATCGTCGTTATTTTGTCATAATCATCGTCGTTAATGTCGTCGTTATTATCGTCATTATCTTCGTTGTTATCGTCATAATTATCATCGTTAATATCGTCGTTATTATTGTCATTATCTTCTTTTTATCGACGTTATTATCGTCGTTAATATCGTCGTTATTATCGTCGTTAATATCGTCATTATCATCGTTGTTATCGTCCTTATTATCCTCATAATTATCGTCGTTAATATCGTCGTTATTTTGTCACAATCATCGTCGTTAATGTCGTCGTTATTATCGTCATTATCATCGTTGTTATCGTCCTTATCATCCTCATAATTATCGTCGTTAATATCGTCGTTATTTTGTCATAATCATCGTCGTTAATGTCGTCGTTATTATCGTCATTATCTACGTTGTTATCGTCATAAATATTATCGTTAATATCGTCGTTATTATTGTCATTATCTTCTTTTTATTGTCTTTATTATCGTCGTTAATATCGTCGTTATTATCGTCGTTAATATCGTCGTTAATATCGTCATTATCATCGTTGTTATCGTCCTTATTATCCTCATAATTATCGTCGTTAATATCGTCGTTATTTTGTCATAAACATCGTCGCTAATGTCGTCGTTATTATCGTCATTATCATCGTTGTTATCGTCCTTATCATCCTCATAATTATCGTCGTTAATATCGTCGTTATTTTGTCATAATCATCATCGTTAATGTCGTCGTTATTATCGTCATTGTCTACGTTGTTATCGTCATAAATATCATCGATAATATTGTCGTTATTATTGTCATTATCTTCTTTTTATCGTCGTTTTTAACGTCGTTATTATCGTCGGTAATATCGTCGTTAATATCGTCATTATAATCGTTGTTATCGTCCTTATTATCCTCATAATTATCGTCGTTAATATCGTCGTTATTTTGTCATAAACATCGTCGCTAATGTCGTCGTTATTATCGTCATTATCATCGTTGTTATCGTCCTTATCATCCTCATAATTATCGTCGTTAATATCGTCGTTATTTTGTCATAATCATCGTCGTTAATGTCGTCGTTATTATCGTCATTATCTACGTTGTTATCGTCATAAATATTATCTTTAATATCGTCGTTATTATTGTCATTATCTTCTCTTTATTGTCTTTATTATCGTCGTTAATATTGTCGTTATTATCGTCGTTAATATCGTCGTTAATATCGTCATTATCATCGTTGTTATCGTCCTTATTATCCTCATAATTATCGTCGTTAATATCGTCGTTATTTTGTCATAATCATCGTCGTTAATGTCGTCGTTATTATCGTCATTATCTACGTTGTTATCGTCATAAATATCATCGATAATATCGTCGTTATTATTGTCATTATCTTCTTTTTATCGTCGTTATTAACGTCGTTATTATCGTCGTTAATATCGTCGTTAATATCGTCATTATCATCGTTGTTATCGTCCTTATCATCCTCATAATTATCGGCGTTAATATCGTCGTTATTTTGTCATAGTAATCGTCGTTAATGTCGTCGTTATTATCGTCATTATCTACGTTGTTATCGTCATAAATATCATCGATAATATCGTCGTTATTATTGTCATTATCTTCTTTTTATCGTCGTTTTTAACGTCGTTATTATCGTCGTTAATATCGTCGTTAATATCGTCATTATCATCGTTGTTATCGTCCTTATCATCCTCATAATTATCGTCGTTAATATCGTCGTTATTTTGTCATAGTCATCGTCGTTAATGTCGTCGTTATTATCGTCATTATCTACGTTGTTATCGTCATAAATATTATCTTTAATATCGTCGTTATTATTGTCATTATCTTCTCTTTATTGTCTTTATTATCGTCGTTAATATTGTCGTTATTATCGTCGTTAATATCGTCGTTAATATCGTCATTATCATCGTTGTTATCGTCCTTATCATCCTCATAATTATCGTCGTTAATATCGTCGTTATTTTGTCATAATCATCGTCGTTAATGTCGTCGTTATTATCGTCATTATCTACGTTGTTATCGTCATAAATATCATCGATAATACCGTCGTTATTATTGTCATTATCTTCTTTTTATCGTCGTTTTTACCGTCGTTATTATCGTCGTTAATATCGTCGTTAATATCGTCATTATCATCGTTGTTATCGTCCTTATTATCCTCATAATTATCGTCGTTAATATCGTCGTTATTTTGTCATAATCATCGTCGTTAATGTCGTCGTTATTATCGTCATTATCTACGTTGTTATCGTCATAAATATTATCTTTAATATCGTCGTTATTATTGTCATTATCTTCTCTTTATTGTCTTTATTATCGTCGTTAATATTGTCGTTATTATCGTCGTTAATATCGTCGTTAATATCGTCATTATCATCGTTGTTATCGTCCTTATTATCCTCATAATTATCGTCGTTAATATCGTCGTTATTTTGTCATAATCATCGTCGTTAATGTCGTCGTTATTATCGTCATTATCTACGTTGTTATCGTCATAAATATCATCGATAATATCGTCGTTATTATTGTCATTATCTTCTTTTTATCGTCGTTATTAACGTCGTTATTATCGTCGTTAATATCGTCGTTAATATCGTTATTATCATCGTTGTTATCGTCCTTATCATCCTCATAATTATCGCCGTTAATATCGTCGTTATTTTGTCATAATCATCGTCGTTAATGTCGTCGTTATTATCGTCATTATCTTCGTTGTTATCGTCATAATTATCATCGTTAATATCGTCGTTATTATTGTCATTATCTTCTTTTTATCGACGTTATTATCGTCGTTAATATCGTCGTTATTATCGTCGTTAATATCGTCATTATCATCGTTGTTATCGTCCTTATCATCCTCATAATTATCGTCGTTAATATCGTCGTTATTTTGTCATAATCATCGTCGTTAATGTCGTCGTTATTATCGTCATTATCTACGTTGTTATCGTCATAAATATTATCGTTAATATCGTCGTTATTATTGTCATTATCTTCTTTTTATTGTCTTTATTATCGTCGTTAATATCGTCGTTATTATCGTCGTTAATATCGTCGTTAATATCGTCATTATCATCGTTGTTATCGTCCTTATTATCCTCATAATTATCGTCGTTAATATCGTCGTTATTTTGTCATAAACATCGTCGCTAATGTCGTCGTTATTATCGTCATTATCATCGTTGTTATCGTCCTTATCATCCTCATAATTATCGTCGTTAATATCGTCGTTATTTTGTCATAATCATCATCGTTAATGTCGTCGTTATTATCGTCATTGTCTACGTTGTTATCGTCATAAATATCATCGATAATATTGTCGTTATTATTGTCATTATCTTCTTTTTATCGTCGTTTTTAACGTCGTTATTATCGTCGTTAATATCGTCGTTAATATCGTCATTATCATCGTTGTTATCGTCCTTATTATCCTCATAATTATCGTCGTTAATATCGTCGTTATTTTGTCATAATCATCGTCGTTAATGTCGTCGTTATTATCGTCATTATCTACGTTGTTATCGTCATAAATATCATCGATAATATCGTCGTTATTATTGTCATTATCTTCTTTTTATCGTCGTTATTAACGTCGTTATTATCGTCGTTAATATCGTCGTTAATATCGTCATTATCATCGTTGTTATCGTCCTTATCATCCTCATAATTATCGTCGTTAATATCGTCGTTATTTTGTCATAATCATCGTCGTTAATGTCGTCGTTATTATCGTCATTATCTACGTTGTTATCGTCATAAATATCATCGATAATATCGTCGTTATTATTGTCATTATCTTCTTTTTATCGTCGTTTTTAACATCGTTATTATCGTCGTTAATATCGTCGTTAATATCGTCATTATCATCGTTGTTATCGTCCTTATCATCCTCATAATTATCGTCGTTAATATCGTCGTTATTTTGTCATAATCATCGTCGTTAATGTCGTCGTTATTATCGTCATTATCTACGTTGTTATCGTCATAAATATTATCTTTAATATCGTCGTTATTATTGTCATTATCTTCTCTTTATTGTCTTTATTATCGTCGTTAATATTGTCGTTATTATCGTCGTTAATATCGTCGTTAATATCGTCATTATCATCGTTGTTATCGTCCTTATTATCCTCATAATTATCGTCGTTAATAGCGTCGTTATTTTGTCATAATCATCGTCGTTAATGTCGTCGTTATTATCGTCATTATCTACGTTGTTATCGTCATAAATATCATCGATAATATCGTCGTTATTATTGTCATTATCTTCTTTTTATCGTCGTTATTAACGTCGTTATTATCGTCGTTAATATCGTCGTTAATATCGTCATTATCATCGTTGTTATCGTCCTTATCATCCTCATAATTATCGTCGTTAATATAGTCGTTATTTTGTCATAATCATCGTCGTTAATGTCGTCGTTATTATCGTCATTATCTACGTTGTTATCGTCATAAATATCATCGATAATATCGTCGTTATTATTGTCATTATCTTCTTTTTATCGTCGTTTTTACCGTCGTTATTATCGTCGTTAATATCGTCGTTAATATCGTCATTATCATCGTTGTTATCGTCCTTATCATCCTCATAATTATCGTCGTTAATATCGTCGTTATTTTGTCATAATCATCGTCGTTAATGTCGTCGTTATTATCGTCATTATCTACGTTGTTATCGTCATAAATATTATCTTTAATATCGTCGTTATTATTGTCATTATCTTCTCTTTATTGTCTTTATTATCGTCGTTAATATTGTCGTTATTATCGTCGTTAATATCGTCGTTAATATCGTCATTATCATCGTTGTTATCGTCCTTATTATCCTCATAATTATCGTCGTTAATATCGTCGTTATTTTGTCATAATCATCGTCGTTAATGTCGTCGTTATTATCGTCATTATCTACGTTGTTATCGTCATAAATATTATCTTTAATATCGTCGTTATTATTGTCATTATCTTCTCTTTATTGTCTTTATTATCGTCGTTAATATTGTCGTTATTATCGTCGTTATTATCGTCGTTAATATCGTCGTTAATATCGTCATTATCATCGTTGTTATCGTCCTTATCATCCTCATAATTATCGTCGTTAATATCGTCGTTATTTTGTCATAATCATCGTCGTTAATGTCGTCGTTATTATCGTCATTATCTACGTTGTTATCGTCATAAATATTATCTTTAATATCGTCGTTATTATTGTCATTATCTTCTCTTTATTGTCTTTATTATCGTCGTTAATATTGTCGTTATTATCGTCGTTAATATCGTCGTTAATATCGTCATTATCATCGTTGTTATCGTCCTTATTATCCTCATAATTATCGTCGTTAATATCGTCGTTATTTTGTCATAATCATCGTCGTTAATGTCGTCGTTATTATCGTCATTATCTACGTTGTTATCGTCATAAATATCATCGATAATATCGTCGTTATTATTGTCATTATCTTCTTTTTATCGTCGTTATTAACGTCGTTATTATCGTCGTTAATATCGTCGTTAATATCGTTATTATCATCGTTGTTATCGTCCTTATCATCCTCATAATTATCGCCGTTAATATCGTCGTTATTTTGTCATAATCATCGTCGTTAATGTCGTCGTTATTATCGTCATTATCTTCGTTGTTATCGTCATAATTATCATCGTTAATATCGTCGTTATTATTGTCATTATCTTCTTTTTATCGACGTTATTATCGTCGTTAATATCGTCGTTATTATCGTCGTTAATATCGTCATTATCATCGTTGTTATCGTCCTTATTATCCTCATAATTATCGTCGTTAATATCGTCGTTATTTTGTCACAATCATCGTCGTTAATGTCGTCGTTATTATCGTCATTATCATCGTTGTTATCGTCCTTATCATCCTCATAATTATCGTCGTTAATATCGTCGTTATTTTGTCATAATCATCGTCGTTAATGTCGTCGTTATTATCGTCATTATCTACGTTGTTATCGTCATAAATATTATCGTTAATATCGTCGTTATTATTGTCATTATCTTCTTTTTATTGTCTTTATTATCGTCGTTAATATCGTCGTTATTATCGTCGTTAATATCGTCGTTAATATCGTCATTATCATCGTTGTTATCGTCCTTATTATCCTCATAATTATCGTCGTTAATATCGTCGTTATTTTGTCATAAACATCGTCGCTAATGTCGTCGTTATTATCGTCATTATCATCGTTGTTATCGTCCTTATCATCCTCATAATTATCGTCGTTAATATCGTCGTTATTTTGTCATAATCATCATCGTTAATGTCGTCGTTATTATCGTCATTGTCTACGTTGTTATCGTCATAAATATCATCGATAATATTGTCGTTATTATTGTCATTATCTTCTTTTTATCGTCGTTTTTAACGTCGTTATTATCGTCGTTAATATCGTCGTTAATATCGTCATTATCATCGTTGTTATCGTCCTTATTATCCTCATAATTATCGTCGTTAATATCGTCGTTATTTTGTCATAATCATCGTCGTTAATGTCGTCGTTATTATCGTCATTATCTACGTTGTTATCGTCATAAATATCATCGATAATATCGTCGTTATTATTGTCATTATCTTCTTTTTATCGTCGTTATTAACGTCGTTATTATCGTCGTTAATATCGTCGTTAATATCGTCATTATCATCGTTGTTATCGTCCTTATCATCCTCATAATTATCGTCGTTAATATCGTCGTTATTTTGTCATAATCATCGTCGTTAATGTCGTCGTTATTATCGTCATTATCTACGTTGTTATCGTCATAAATATCATCGATAATATCGTCGTTATTATTGTCATTATCTTCTTTTTATCGTCGTTTTTAACGTCGTTATTATCGTCGTTAATATCGTCGTTAATATCGTCATTATCATCGTTGTTATCGTCCTTATCATCCTCATAATTATCGTCGTTAATATCGTCGTTATTTTGTCATAATCATCGTCGTTAATGTCGTCGTTATTATCGTCATTATCTACGTTGTTATCGTCATAAATATTATCTTTAATATCGTCGTTATTATTGTCATTATCTTCTCTTTATTGTCTTTATTATCGTCGTTAATATTGTCGTTATTATCGTCGTTAATATCGTCGTTAATATCGTCATTATCATCGTTGTTATCGTCCTTATTATCCTCATAATTATCGTCGTTAATAGCGTCGTTATTTTGTCATAATCATCGTCGTTAATGTCGTCGTTATTATCGTCATTATCTACGTTGTTATCGTCATAAATATCATCGATAATATCGTCGTTATTATTGTCATTATCTTCTTTTTATCGTCGTTATTAACGTCGTTATTATCGTCGTTAATATCGTCGTTAATATCGTCATTATCATCGTTGTTATCGTCCTTATCATCCTCATAATTATCGTCGTTAATATAGTCGTTATTTTGTCATAATCATCGTCGTTAATGTCGTCGTTATTATCGTCATTATCTACGTTGTTATCGTCATAAATATCATCGATAATATCGTCGTTATTATTGTCATTATCTTCTTTTTATCGTCGTTTTTACCGTCGTTATTATCGTCGTTAATATCGTCGTTAATATCGTCATTATCATCGTTGTTATCGTCCTTATTATCCTCATAATTATCGTCGTTAATATCGTCGTTATTTTGTCATAAACATCGTCGCTAATGTCGTCGTTATTATCGTCATTATCATCGTTGTTATCGTCCTTATCATCCTCATAATTATCGTCGTTAATATCGTCGTTATTTTGTCATAATCATCATCGTTAATGTCGTCGTTATTATCGTCATTGTCTACGTTGTTATCGTCATAAATATCATCGATAATATTGTCGTTATTATTGTCATTATCTTCTTTTTATCGTCGTTTTTAACGTCGTTATTATCGTCGTTAATATCGTCGTTAATATCGTCATTATCATCGTTGTTATCGTCCTTATTATCCTCATAATTATCGTCGTTAATATCGTCGTTATTTTGTCATAATCATCGTCGTTAATGTCGTCGTTATTATCGTCATTATCTACGTTGTTATCGTCATAAATATCATCGATAATATCGTCGTTATTATTGTCATTATCTTCTTTTTATCGTCGTTATTAACGTCGTTATTATCGTCGTTAATATCGTCGTTAATATCGTCATTATCATCGTTGTTATCGTCCTTATCATCCTCATAATTATCGTCGTTAATATCGTCGTTATTTTGTCATAATCATCGTCGTTAATGTCGTCGTTATTATCGTCATTATCTACGTTGTTATCGTCATAAATATCATCGATAATATCGTCGTTATTATTGTCATTATCTTCTTTTTATCGTCGTTTTTAACGTCGTTATTATCGTCGTTAATATCGTCGTTAATATCGTCATTATCATCGTTGTTATCGTCCTTATCATCCTCATAATTATCGTCGTTAATATCGTCGTTATTTTGTCATAATCATCGTCGTTAATGTCGTCGTTATTATCGTCATTATCTACGTTGTTATCGTCATAAATATTATCTTTAATATCGTCGTTATTATTGTCATTATCTTCTCTTTATTGTCTTTATTATCGTCGTTAATATTGTCGTTATTATCGTCGTTAATATCGTCGTTAATATCGTCATTATCATCGTTGTTATCGTCCTTATTATCCTCATAATTATCGTCGTTAATAGCGTCGTTATTTTGTCATAATCATCGTCGTTAATGTCGTCGTTATTATCGTCATTATCTACGTTGTTATCGTCATAAATATCATCGATAATATCGTCGTTATTATTGTCATTATCTTCTTTTTATCGTCGTTATTAACGTCGTTATTATCGTCGTTAATATCGTCGTTAATATCGTCATTATCATCGTTGTTATCGTCCTTATCATCCTCATAATTATCGTCGTTAATATAGTCGTTATTTTGTCATAATCATCGTCGTTAATGTCGTCGTTATTATCGTCATTATCTACGTTGTTATCGTCATAAATATCATCGATAATATCGTCGTTATTATTGTCATTATCTTCTTTTTATCGTCGTTTTTACCGTCGTTATTATCGTCGTTAATATCGTCGTTAATATCGTCATTATCATCGTTGTTATCGTCCTTATCATCCTCATAATTATCGTCGTTAATATCGTCGTTATTTTGTCATAATCATCGTCGTTAATGTCGTCGTTATTATCGTCATTATCTACGTTGTTATCGTCATAAATATTATCTTTAATATCGTCGTTATTATTGTCATTATCTTCTCTTTATTGTCTTTATTATCGTCGTTAATATTGTCGTTATTATCGTCGTTAATATCGTCGTTAATATCGTCATTATCATCGTTGTTATCGTCCTTATTATCCTCATAATTATCGTCGTTAATATCGTCGTTATTTTGTCATAATCATCGTCGTTAATGTCGTCGTTATTATCGTCATTATCTACGTTGTTATCGTCATAAATATTATCTTTAATATCGTCGTTATTATTGTCATTATCTTCTCTTTATTGTCTTTATTATCGTCGTTAATATTGTCGTTATTATCGTCGTTAATATCGTCGTTAATATCGTCATTATCATCGTTGTTATCGTCCTTATTATCCTCATAATTATCGTCGTTAATATCGTCGTTATTTTGTCATAATCATCGTCGTTAATGTCGTCGTTATTATCGTCATTATCTACGTTGTTATCGTCATAAATATCATCGATAATATCGTCGTTATTAATGTCATTATCTTCTTTTTATCGTCGTTATTAACGTCGTTATTATCGTCGTTAATATCGTCGTTAATATCGTTATTATCATCGTTGTTATCGTCCTTATCATCCTCATAATTATCGTCGTTAATATCGTCGTTATTTTGTCATAATCATCGTCGTTAATGTCGTCGTTATTATCGTCATTATCTTCGTTGTTATCGTCATAATTATCATCGTTAATATCGTCGTTATTATTGTCATTATCTTCTTTTTATCGACGTTATTATCGTCGTTAATATCGTCGTTATTATCGTCGTTAATATCGTCATTATCATCGTTGTTATCGTCCTTATTATCCTCATAATTATCGTCGTTAATATCGTCGTTATTTTGTCACAATCATCGTCGTTAATGTCGTCGTTATTATCGTCATTATCATCGTTGTTATCGTCCTTATCATCCTCATAATTATCGTCGTTAATATCGTCGTTATTTTGTCATAATCATCGTCGTTAATGTCGTCGTTATTATCGTCATTATCTACGTTGTTATCGTCATAAATATTATCGTTAATATCGTCGTTATTATTGTCATTATCTTCTTTTTATTGTCTTTATTATCGTCGTTAATATCGTCGTTATTATCGTCGTTAATATCGTCGTTAATATCGTCATTATCATCGTTGTTATCGTCCTTATTATCCTCATAATTATCGTCGTTAATATCGTCGTTATTTTGTCATAAACATCGTCGCTAATGTCGTCGTTATTATCGTCATTATCATCGTTGTTATCGTCCTTATCATCCTCATAATTATCGTCGTTAATATCGTCGTTATTTTGTCATAATCATCATCGTTAATGTCGTCGTTATTATCGTCATTGTCTACGTTGTTATCGTCATAAATATCATCGATAATATTGTCGTTATTATTGTCATTATCTTCTTTTTATCGTCGTTTTTAACGTCGTTATTATAGTCGTTAATATCGTCGTTAATATCGTCATTATAATCGTTGTTATCGTCCTTATTATCCTCATAATTATCGTCGTTAATATCGTCGTTATTTTGTCATAAACATCGTCGCTAATGTCGTCGTTATTATCGTCATTATCATCGTTGTTATCGTCCTTATCATCCTCATAATTATCGTCGTTAATATCGTCGTTATTTTGTCATAATCATCGTCGTTAATGTCGTCGTTATTATCGTCATTATCTACGTTGTTATCGTCATAAATATTATCTTTAATATCGTCGTTATTATTGTCATTATCTTCTCTTTATTGTCTTTATTATCGTCGTTAATATTGTCGTTATTATCGTCGTTAATATCGTCGTTAATATCGTCATTATCATCGTTGTTATCGTCCTTATTATCCTCATAATTATCGTCGTTAATATCGTCGTTATTTTGTCATAATCATCGTCGTTAATGTCGTCGTTATTATCGTCATTATCTACGTTGTTATCGTCATAAATATCATCGATAATATCGTCGTTATTATTGTCATTATCTTCTTTTTATCGTCGTTATTAACGTCGTTATTATCGTCGTTAATATCGTCGTTAATATCGTCATTATCATCGTTGTTATCGTCCTTATCATCCTCATAATTATCGTCGTTAATATCGTCGTTATTTTGTCATAATCATCGTCGTTAATGTCGTCGTTATTATCGTCATTATCTACGTTGTTATCGTCATAAATATCATCGATAATATCGTCGTTATTATTGTCATTATCTTCTTTTTATCGTCGTTTTTAACGTCGTTATTATCGTCGTTAATATCGTCGTTAATATCGTCATTATCATCGTTGTTATCGTCCTTATTATCCTCATAATTATCGTCGTTAATATCGTCGTTATTTTGTCATAATCATCGTCGTTAATGTCGTCGTTATTATCGTCATTATCTACGTTGTTATCGTCATAAATATCATCGATAATATCGTCGTTATTATTGTCATTATCTTCTTTTTATCGTCGTTATTAACGTCGTTATTATCGTCGTTAATATCGTCGTTAATATCGTCATTATCATCGTTGTTATCGTCCTTATCATCCTCATAATTATCGTCGTTAAAATCGTCGTTATTTTGTCATAATCATCGTCGTTAATGTCGTCGTTATTATCGTCATTATCTACGTTGTTATCGTCATAAATATCATCGATAATATCGTCGTTATTATTGTCATTATCTTCTTTTTATCGTCGTTTTTAACGTCGTTATTATCGTCGTTAATATCGTCGTTAATATCGTCATTATCATCGTTGTTATCGTCCTTATCATCCTCATAATTATCGTCGTTAATATCGTCGTTATTTTGTCATAATCATCGTCGTTAATGTCGTCGTTATTATCGTCATTATCTACGTTGTTATCGTCATAAATATTATCTTTAATATCGTCGTTATTATTGTCATTATCTTCTCTTTATTGTCTTTATTATCGTCGTTAATATTGTCGTTATTATCGTCGTTAATATCGTCGTTAATATCGTCATTATCATCGTTGTTATCGTCCTTATTATCCTCATAATTATCGTCGTTAATATCGTCGTTATTTTGTCATAATCATCGTCGTTAATGTCGTCGTTATTATCGTCATTATCTACGTTGTTATCGTCATAAATATCATCGATAATATCGTCGTTATTATTGTCATTATCTTCTTTTTATCGTCGTTATTAACGTCGTTATTATCGTCGTTAATATCGTCGTTAATATCGTCATTATCATCGTTGTTATCGTCCTTATCATCCTCATAATTATCGTCGTTAATATCGTCGTTATTTTGTCATAATCATCGTCGTTAATGTCGTCGTTATTATCGTCATTATCTACGTTGTTATCGTCATAAATATCATCGATAATATCGTCGTTATTATTGTCATTATCTTCTTTTTATCGTCGTTTTTACCGTCGTTATTATCGTCGTTAATATCGTCGTTAATATCGTCATTATCATCGTTGTTATCGTCCTTATCATCCTCATAATTATCGTCGTTAATATCGTCGTTATTTTGTCATAATCATCGTCGTTAATGTCGTCGTTATTATCGTCATTATCTACGTTGTTATCGTCATAAATATTATCTTTAATATCGTCGTTATTATTGTCATTATCTTCTCTTTATTGTCTTTATTATCGTCGTTAATATTGTCGTTATTATCGTCGTTAATATCGTCGTTAATATCGTCATTATCATCGTTGTTATCGTCCTTATTATCCTCATAATTATCGTCGTTAATATCGTCGTTATTTTGTCATAATCATCGTCGTTAATGTCGTCGTTATTATCGTCATTATCTACGTTGTTATCGTCATAAATATTATCTTTAATATCGTCGTTATTATTGTCATTATCTTCTTTTTATTGTCTTTATTATCGTCGTTAATATCGTCGTTATTATCGTCGTTAATATCGTCGTTAATATCGTCATTATCATCGTTGTTATCGTCCTTATTATCCTCATAATTATCGTCGTTAATATCGTCGTTATTTTGTCATAAACATCGTCGCTAATGTCGTCGTTATTATCGTCATTATCATCGTTGTTATCGTCCTTATCATCCTCATAATTATCGTCGTTAATATCGTCGTTATTTTGTCATAATCATCATCGTTAATGTCGTCGTTATTATCGTCATTGTCTACGTTGTTATCGTCATAAATATCATCGATAATATTGTCGTTATTATTGTCATTATCTTCTTTTTATCGTCGTTTTTAACGTCGTTATTATAGTCGTTAATATCGTCGTTAATATCGTCATTATAATCGTTGTTATCGTCCTTATTATCCTCATAATTATCGTCGTTAATATCGTCGTTATTTTGTCATAAACATCGTCGCTAATGTCGTCGTTATTATCGTCATTATCATCGTTGTTATCGTCCTTATCATCCTCATAATTATCGTCGTTAATATCGTCGTTATTTTGTCATAATCATCGTCGTTAATGTCGTCGTTATTATCGTCATTATCTACGTTGTTATCGTCATAAATATTATCTTTAATATCGTCGTTATTATTGTCATTATCTTCTCTTTATTGTCTTTATTATCGTCGTTAATATTGTCGTTATTATCGTCGTTAATATCGTCGTTAATATCGTCATTATCATCGTTGTTATCGTCCTTATTATCCTCATAATTATCGTCGTTAATATCGTCGTTATTTTGTCATAATCATCGTCGTTAATGTCGTCGTTATTATCGTCATTATCTACGTTGTTATCGTCATAAATATCATCGATAATATCGTCGTTATTATTGTCATTATCTTCTTTTTATCGTCGTTATTAACGTCGTTATTATCGTCGTTAATATCGTCGTTAATATCGTCATTATCATCGTTGTTATCGTCCTTATCATCCTCATAATTATCGTCGTTAATATCGTCGTTATTTTGTCATAATCATCGTCGTTAATGTCGTCGTTATTATCGTCATTATCTACGTTGTTATCGTCATAAATATCATCGATAATATCGTCGTTATTATTGTCATTATCTTCTTTTTATCGTCGTTTTTAACGTCGTTATTATCGTCGTTAATATCGTCGTTAATATCGTCATTATCATCGTTGTTATCGTCCTTATCATCCTCATAATTATCGTCGTTAATATCGTCGTTATTTTGTCATAATCATCGTCGTTAATGTCGTCGTTATTATCGTCATTATCTACGTTGTTATCGTCATAAATATTATCTTTAATATCGTCGTTATTATTGTCATTATCTTCTCTTTATTGTCTTTATTATCGTCGTTAATATTGTCGTTATTATCGTCGTTAATATCGTCGTTAATATCGTCATTATCATCGTTGTTATCGTCCTTATTATCCTCATAATTATCGTCGTTAATATCGTCGTTATTTTGTCATAATCATCGTCGTTAATGTCGTCGTTATTATCGTCATTATCTACGTTGTTATCGTCATAAATATCATCGATAATATCGTCGTTATTATTGTCATTATCTTCTTTTTATCGTCGTTATTAACGTCGTTATTATCGTCGTTAATATCGTCGTTAATATCGTCATTATCATCGTTGTTATCGTCCTTATCATCCTCATAATTATCGTCGTTAATATCGTCGTTATTTTGTCATAATCATCGTCGTTAATGTCGTCGTTATTATCGTCATTATCTACGTTGTTATCGTCATAAATATCATCGATAATATCGTCGTTATTATTGTCATTATCTTCTTTTTATCGTCGTTTTTACCGTCGTTATTATCGTCGTTAATATCGTCGTTAATATCGTCATTATCATCGTTGTTATCGTCCTTATCATCCTCATAATTATCGTCGTTAATATCGTCG
Source organism: Dolichovespula media (assembly GCA_911387685.1). Lineage (NCBI taxonomy): Eukaryota > Metazoa > Arthropoda > Insecta > Hymenoptera > Vespidae > Dolichovespula > Dolichovespula media. The sequence continues at coordinate 146,452 of CAJVQJ010000033.1, read as the reverse complement.
TTATTTTGTCATAATCATCGTCGTTAATGTCGTCGTTATTATCGTCATTATCTACGTTGTTATCGTCATAAATATTATCTTTAATATCGTCGTTATTATTGTCATTATCTTCTCTTTATTGTCTTTATTATCGTCGTTAATATTGTCGTTATTATCGTCGTTAATATCGTCGTTAATATCGTCATTATCATCGTTGTTATCGTCCTTATCATCCTCATAATTATCGTCGTTAATATCGTCGTTATTTTGTCATAATCATCGTCGTTAATGTCGTCGTTATTATCGTCATTATCTACGTTGTTATCGTCATAAATATTATCTTTAATATCGTCGTTATTATTGTCATTATCTTCTCTTTATTGTCTTTATTATCGTCGTTAATATTGTCGTTATTATCGTCGTTAATATCGTCGTTAATATCGTCATTATCATCGTTGTTATCGTCCTTATTATCCTCATAATTATCGTCGTTAATATCGTCGTTATTTTGTCATAATCATCGTCGTTAATGTCGTCGTTATTATCGTCATTATCTACGTTGTTATCGTCATAAATATCATCGATAATATCGTCGTTATTATTGTCATTATCTTCTTTATATCGTCGTTATTAACGTCGTTATTATCGTCGTTAATATCGTCGTTAATATCGTTATTATCATCGTTGTTATCGTCCTTATCATCCTCATAATTATCGTCGTTAATATCGTCGTTATTTTGTCATAATCATCGTCGTTAATGTCGTCGTTATTATCGTCATTATCTTCGTTGTTATCGTCATAATTATCATCGTTAATATCGTCGTTATTATTGTCATTATCTTCTTTTTATCGACGTTATTATCGTCGTTAATATCGTCGTTATTATCGTCGTTAATATCGTCATTATCATCGTTGTTATCGTCCTTATTATCCTCATAATTATCGTCGTTAATATCGTCGTTATTTTGTCACAATCATCGTCGTTAATGTCGTCGTTATTATCGTCATTATCATCGTTGTTATCGTCCTTATCATCCTCATAATTATCGTCGTTAATATCGTCGTTATTTTGTCATAATCATCGTCGTTAATGTCGTCGTTATTATCGTCATTATCTACGTTGTTATCGTCATAAATATCATCGATAATATCGTCGTTATTATTGTCATTATCTTCTTTTTATCGTCGTTATTAACGTCGTTATTATTGTCGTTAAAATCGTCGTTTATATCGTCATTATCATCGTTGTTATCGTCCTTATCATCCTCATAATTATCGTCGTTAATATCGTCGTTATTTTGTCATAATCATCGTCGTTAATGTCGTCGTTATTATCGTCATTATCTACGTTGTTATCGTCATAAATATCATCGATAATATCGTCGTTATTATTGTCATTATCTTCTTTTTATCGTCGTTTTTAACGTCGTTATTATCGTCGTTAATATCGTCGTTAATATCGTCATTATCATCGTTGTTATCGTCCTTATCATCCTCATAATTATCGTCGTTAATATCGTCGTTATTTTGTCATAATCATCGTCGTTAATGTCGTCGTTATTATCGTCATTATCTACGTTGTTATCGTCATAAATATTATCTTTAATATCGTCGTTATTATTGTCATTATCTTCTCTTTATTGTCTTTATTATCGTCGTTAATATTGTCGTTATTATCGTCGTTAATATCGTCGTTAATATCGTCATTATCATCGTTGTTATCGTCCTTATTATCCTCATAATTATCGTCGTTAATATCGTCGTTATTTTGTCATAATCATCGTCGTTAATGTCGTCGTTATTATCGTCATTATCTACGTTGTTATCGTCATAAATATTATCTTTAATATCGTCGTTATTATTGTCATTATCTTCTCTTTATTGTCTTTATTATCGTCGTTAATATTGTCGTTATTATCGTCGTTAATATCGTCGTTAATATCGTCATTATCATCGTTGTTATCGTCCTTATTATCCTCATAATTATCGTCGTTAATATCGTCGTTATTTTGTCATAATCATCGTCGTTAATGTCGTCGTTATTATCGTCATTATCTACGTTGTTATCGTCATAAATATCATCGATAATATCGTCGTTATTATTGTCATTATCTTCTTTTTATCGTCGTTATTAACGTCGTTATTATCGTCGTTAATATCGTCGTTAATATCGTTATTATCATCGTTGTTATCGTCCTTATCATCCTCATAATTATCGTCGTTAATATCGTCGTTATTTTCTCATAATCATCGTCGTTAATGTCGTCGTTATTATCGTCATTATCTTCGTTGTTATCGTCATAATTATCATCGTTAATATCGTCGTTATTATTGTCATTATCTTCTTTTTATCGACGTTATTATCGTCGTTAATATCGTCGTTATTATCGTCGTTAATATCGTCATTATCATCGTTGTTATCGTCCTTATTATCCTCATAATTATCGTCGTTAATATCGTCGTTATTTTGTCACAATCATCGTCGTTAATGTCGTCGTTATTATCGTCATTATCATCGTTGTTATCGTCCTTATCATCCTCATAATTATCGTCGTTAATATCGTCGTTATTTTGTCATAATCATCGTCGTTAATGTCGTCGTTATTATCGTCATTATCTACGTTGTTATCGTCATAAATATTATCGTTAATATCGTCGTTATTATTGTCATTATCTTCTTTTTATTGTCTTTATTGTCGTCGTTAATATCATCGTTATTATCGTCGTTAATATCGTCGTTAATATCGTCATTATCATCGTTGTTATCGTCCTTATTATCCTCATAATTATCGTCGTTAATATCGTCGTTATTTTGTCATAAACATCGTCGCTAATGTCGTCGTTATTATCGTCATTATCATCGTTGTTATCGTCCTTATCATCCTCATAATTATCGTCGTTAATATCGTCGTTATTTTGTCATAATCATCATCGTTAATGTCGTCGTTATTATCGTCATTGTCTACGTTGTTATCGTCATAAATATCATCGATAATATTGTCGTTATTATTGTCATTATCTTCTTTTTATCGTCGTTTTTAACGTCGTTATTATAGTCGTTAATATCGTCGTTAATATCGTCATTATAATCGTTGTTATCGTCCTTATTATCCTCATAATTATCGTCGTTAATATCGTCGTTATTTTGTCATAAACATCGTCGCTAATGTCGTCGTTATTATCGTCATTATCATCGTTGTTATCGTCCTTATCATCCTCATAATTATCGTCGTTAATATCGTCGTTATTTTGTCATAATCATCGTCGTTAATGTCGTCGTTATTATCGTCATTATCTACGTTGTTATCGTCATAAATATTATCTTTAATATCGTCGTTATTATTGTCATTATCTTCTCTTTATTGTCTTTATTATCGTCGTTAATATTGTCGTTATTATCGTCGTTAATATCGTCGTTAATATCGTCATTATCATCGTTGTTATCGTCCTTATTATCCTCATAATTATCGTCGTTAATATCGTCGTTATTTTGTCATAATCATCGTCGTTAATGTCGTCGTTATTATCGTCATTATCTACGTTGTTATCGTCATAAATATCATCGATAATATCGTCGTTATTATTGTCATTATCTTCTTTTTATCGTCGTTATTAACGTCGTTATTATCGTCGTTAATATCGTCGTTAATATCGTCATTATCATCGTTGTTATCGTCCTTATCATCCTCATAATTATCGTCGTTAATATCGTCGTTATTTTGTCATAATCATCGTCGTTAATGTCGTCGTTATTATCGTCATTATCTACGTTGTTATCGTCATAAATATCATCGATAATATCGTCGTTATTATTGTCATTATCTTCTTTTTATCGTCGTTATTAACGTCGTTATTATCGTCGTTAATATCGTCGTTAATATCGTTATTATCATCGTTGTTATCGTCCTTATCATCCTCATAATTATCGTCGTTAATATCGTCGTTATTTTGTCATAATCATCGTCGTTAATGTCGTCGTTATTATCGTCATTATCTACGTTGTTATCGTCATAAATATTATCTTTAATATCGTCGTTATTATTGTCATTATCTTCTCTTTATTGTCTTTATTATCGTCGTTAATATTGTCGTTATTATCGTCGTTAATATCGTCGTTAATATCGTCATTATCATCGTTGTTATCGTCCTTATTATCCTCATAATTATCGTCGTTAATATCGTCGTTATTTTGTCATAATCATCGTCGTTAATGTCGTCGTTATTATCGTCATTATCTACGTTGTTATCGTCATAAATATTATCTTTAATATCGTCGTTATTATTGTCATTATCTTCTCTTTATTGTCTTTATTATCGTCGTTAATATTGTCGTTATTATCGTCGTTAATATCGTCGTTAATATCGTCATTATCATCGTTGTTATCGTCCTTATTATCCTCATAATTATCGTCGTTAATATCGTCGTTATTTTGTCATAATCATCGTCGTTAATGTCGTCGTTATTATCGTCATTATCTACGTTGTTATCGTCATAAATATCATCGATAATATCGTCGTTATTATTGTCATTATCTTCTTTTTATCGTCGTTTTTACCGTCGTTATTATCGTCGTTAATATCGTCGTTAATATCGTCATTATCATCGTTGTTATCGTCCTTATCATCCTCATAATTATCGTCGTTAATATCGTCGTTATTTTGTCATAATCATCGTCGTTAATGTCGTCGTTATTATCGTCATTATCTACGTTGTTATCGTCATAAATATTATCTTTAATATCGTCGTTATTATTGTCATTATCTTCTCTTTATTGTCTTTATTATCGTCGTTAATATTGTCGTTATTATCGTCGTTAATATCGTCGTTAATATCGTCATTATCATCGTTGTTATCGTCCTTATTATCCTCATAATTATCGTCGTTAATATCGTCGTTATTTTGTCATAATCATCGTCGTTAATGTCGTCGTTATTATCGTCATTATCTACGTTGTTATCGTCATAAATATTATCTTTAATATCGTCGTTATTATTGTCATTATCTTCTCTTTATTGTCTTTATTATCGTCGTTAATATTGTCGTTATTATCGTCGTTAATATCGTCGTTAATATCGTCATTATCATCGTTGTTATCGTCCTTATTATCCTCATAATTATCGTCGTTAATATCGTCGTTATTTTGTCATAATCATCGTCGTTAATGTCGTCGTTATTATCGTCATTATCTACGTTGTTATCGTCATAAATATTATCTTTAATATCGTCGTTATTATTGTCATTATCTTCTCTTTATTGTCTTTATTATCGTCGTTAATATTGTCGTTATTATCGTCGTTAATATCGTCGTTAATATCGTCATTATCATCGTTGTTATCGTCCTTATTATCCTCATAATTATCGTCGTTAATATCGTCGTTATTTTGTCATAATCATCGTCGTTAATATCGTCGTTATTATCGTCATTATCTACGTTGTTATCGTCATAAATATCATCGATAATATCGTCGTTATTATTGTCATTATCTTCTTTTTATCGTCGTTTTTACCGTCGTTATTATCGTCGTTAATATCGTCGTTAATATCGTCATTATCATCGTTGTTATCGTCCTTATCATCCTCATAATTATCGTCGTTAATATCGTCGTTATTTTGTCATAATCATCGTCGTTAATGTCGTCGTTATTATCGTCATTATCTACGTTGTTATCGTCATAAATATTATCTTTAATATCGTCGTTATTATTGTCATTATCTTCTCTTTATTGTCTTTATTATCGTCGTTAATATTGTCGTTATTATCGTCGTTAATATCGTCGTTAATATCGTCATTATCATCGTTGTTATCGTCCTTATTATCCTCATAATTATCGTCGTTAATATCGTCGTTATTTTGTCATAATCATCGTCGTTAATGTCGTCGTTATTATCGTCATTATCTACGTTGTTATCGTCATAAATATTATCTTTAATATCGTCGTTATTATTGTCATTATCTTCTCTTTATTGTCTTTATTATCGTCGTTAATACTGTCGTTATTATCGTCGTTAATATCGTCGTTAATATCGTCATTATCATCGTTGTTATCGTCCTTATTATCCTCATAATTATCGTCGTTAATATCGTCGTTATTTTGTCATAATCATCGTCGTTAATGTCGTCGTTATTATCGTCATTATCTACGTTGTTATCGTCATAAATATTATCTTTAATATCGTCGTTATTATTGTCATTATCTTCTCTTTATTGTCTTTATTATCGTCGTTAATATTGTCGTTATTATCGTCGTTAATATCGTCGTTAATATCGTCATTATCATCGTTGTTATCGTCCTTATTATCCTCATAATTATCGTCGTTAATATCGTCGTTATTTTGTCATAATCATCGTCGTTAATGTCGTCGTTATTATCGTCATTATCTACGTTGTTATCGTCATAAATATCATCGATAATATCGTCGTTATTATTGTCATTATCTTCTTTTTATCGTCGTTATTAACGTCGTTATTATCGTCGTTAATATCGTCGTTAATATCGTTATTATCATCGTTGTTATCGTCCTTATCATCCTCATAATTATCGTCGTTAATATCGTCGTTATTTTCTCATAATCATCGTCGTTAATGTCGTCGTTATTATCGTCATTATCTTCGTTGTTATCGTCATAATTATCATCGTTAATATCGTCGTTATTATTGTCATTATCTTCTTTTTATCGACGTTATTATCGTCGTTAATATCGTCGTTATTATCGTCGTTAATATCGTCATTATCATCGTTGTTATCGTCCTTATTATCCTCATAATTATCGTCGTTAATATCGTCGTTATTTTGTCACAATCATCGTCGTTAATGTCGTCGTTATTATCGTCATTATCATCGTTGTTATCGTCCTTATCATCCTCATAATTATCGTCGTTAATATCGTCGTTATTTTGTCATAATCATCGTCGTTAATGTCGTCGTTATTATCGTCATTATCTACGTTGTTATCGTCATAAATATTATCGTTAATATCGTCGTTATTATTGTCATTATCTTCTTTTTATTGTCTTTATTATCGTCGTTAATATCATCGTTATTATCGTCGTTAATATCGTCGTTAATATCGTCATTATCATCGTTGTTATCGTCCTTATTATCCTCATAATTATCGTCGTTAATATCGTCGTTATTTTGTCATAAACATCGTCGCTAATGTCGTCGTTATTATCGTCATTATCATCGTTGTTATCGTCCTTATCATCCTCATAATTATCGTCGTTAATATCGTCGTTATTTTGTCATAATCATCATCGTTAATGTCGTCGTTATTATCGTCATTGTCTACGTTGTTATCGTCATAAATATCATCGATAATATTGTCGTTATTATTGTCATTATCTTCTTTTTATCGTCGTTTTTAACGTCGTTATTATAGTCGTTAATATCGTCGTTAATATCGTCATTATAATCGTTGTTATCGTCCTTATTATCCTCATAATTATCGTCGTTAATATCGTCGTTATTTTGTCATAAACATCGTCGCTAATGTCGTCGTTATTATCGTCATTATCATCGTTGTTATCGTCCTTATCATCCTCATAATTATCGTCGTTAATATCGTCGTTATTTTGTCATAATCATCGTCGTTAATGTCGTCGTTATTATCGTCATTATCTACGTTGTTATCGTCATAAATATTATCTTTAATATCGTCGTTATTATTGTCATTATCTTCTCTTTATTGTCTTTATTATCGTCGTTAATATTGTCGTTATTATCGTCGTTAATATCGTCGTTAATATCGTCATTATCATCGTTGTTATCGTCCTTATTATCCTCATAATTATCGTCGTTAATATCGTCGTTATTTTGTCATAATCATCGTCGTTAATGTCGTCGTTATTATCGTCATTATCTACGTTGTTATCGTCATAAATATCATCGATAATATCGTCGTTATTATTGTCATTATCTTCTTTTTATCGTCGTTATTAACGTCATTATTATCGTCGTTAATATCGTCGTTAATATCGTCATTATCATCGTTGTTATCGTCCTTATCATCCTCATAATTATCGTCGTTAATATCGTCGTTATTTTGTCATAATCATCGTCGTTAATGTCGTCGTTATTATCGTCATTATCTACGTTGTTATCGTCATAAATATCATCGATAATATCGTCGTTATTATTGTCATTATCTTCTTTTTATCGTCGTTATTAACGTCGTTATTATCGTCGTTAATATCGTCGTTAATATCGTTATTATCATCGTTGTTATCGTCCTTATCATCCTCATAATTATCGTCGTTAATATCGTCGTTATTTTGTCATAATCATCGTCGTTAATGTCGTCGTTATTATCGTCATTATCTACGTTGTTATCGTCATAAATATTATCTTTAATATCGTCGTTATTATTGTCATTATCTTCTCTTTATTGTCTTTATTATCGTCGTTAATATTGTCGTTATTATCGTCGTTAATATCGTCGTTAATATCGTCATTATCATCGTTGTTATCGTCCTTATCATCCTCATAATTATCGTCGTTAATATCGTCGTTATTTTGTCATAATCATCGTCGTTAATGTCGTCGTTATTATCGTCATTATCTACGTTGTTATCGTCATAAATATTATCTTTAATATCGTCGTTATTATTGTCATTATCTTCTCTTTATTGTCTTTATTATCGTCGTTAATATTGTCGTTATTATCGTCGTTAATATCGTCGTTAATATCGTCATTATCATCGTTGTTATCGTCCTTATTATCCTCATAATTATCGTCGTTAATATCGTCGTTATTTTGTCATAATCATCGTTGTTAATGTCGTCGTTATTATCGTCATTATCTACGTTGTTATCGTCATAAATATTATCTTTAATATCGTCGTTATTATTGTCATTATCTTCTCTTTATTGTCTTTATTATCGTCGTTAATATTGTCGTTATTATCGTCGTTAATATCGTCGTTAATATCGTCATTATCATCGTTGTTATCGTCCTTATTATCCTCATAATTATCGTCGTTAATATCGTCGTTATTTTGTCATAATCATCGTCGTTAATGTCGTCGTTATTATCGTCATTATCTACGTTGTTATCGTCATAAATATCATCGATAATATCGTCGTTATTATTGTCATTATCTTCTTTTTATCGTCGTTATTAACGTCGTTATTATCGTCGTTAATATCGTCGTTAATATCGTTATTATCATCGTTGTTATCGTCCTTATCATCCTCATAATTATCGTCGTTAATATCGTCGTTATTTTGTCATAATCATCGTCGTTAATGTCGTCGTTATTATCGTCATTATCTTCGTTGTTATCGTCATAATTATCATCGTTAATATCGTCGTTATCATTGTCATTATCTTCTTTTTATCGACGTTATTATCGTCGTTAATATCGTCGTTATTATCGTCGTTAATATCGTCATTATCATCGTTGTTATCGTCCTTATTATCCTCATAATTATCGTCGTTAATATCGTCGTTATTTTGTCACAATCATCGTCGTTAATGTCGTCGTTATTATCGTCATTATCATCGTTGTTATCGTCCTTATCATCCTCATAATTATCGTCGTTAATATCGTCGTTATTTTGTCATAATCATCGTCGTTAATGTCGTCGTTATTATCGTCATTATCTACGTTGTTATCCTCATAAATATTATCGTTAATATCGTCGTTATTATTGTCATTATCTTCTTTTTATTGTCTTTATTATCGTCGTTAATATCGTCGTTATTATCGTCGTTAATATCGTCGTTAATATCGTCATTATCATCGTTGTTATCGTCCTTATTATCCTCATAATTATCGTCGTTAATATCGTCGTTATTTTGTCATAAACATCGTCGCTAATGTCGTCGTTATTATCGTCATTATCATCGTTGTTATCGTCCTTATCATCCTCATAATTATCGTCGTTAATATCGTCGTTATTTTGTCATAATCATCATCGTTAATGTCGTCGTTATTATCGTCATTGTCTACGTTGTTATCGTCATAAATATCATCGATAATATTGTCGTTATTATTGTCATTATCTTCTTTTTATCGTCGTTTTTAACGTCGTTATTATAGTCGTTAATATCGTCGTTAATATCGTCATTATAATCGTTGTTATCGTCCTTATTATCCTCATAATTATCGTCGTTAATATCGTCGTTATTTTGTCATAAACATCGTCGCTAATGTCGTCGTTATTATCGTCATTATCATCGTTGTTATCGTCCTTATCATCCTCATAATTATCGTCGTTAATATCGTCGTTATTTTGTCATAATCATCGTCGTTAATGTCGTCGTTATTATCGTCATTATCTACGTTCTTATCGTCATAAATATTATCTTTAATATCGTCGTTATTATTGTCATTATCTTCTCTTTATTGTCTTTATTATCGTCGTTAATATTGTCGTTATTATCGTCGTTAATATCGTCGTTAATATCGTCATTATCATCGTTGTTATCGTCCTTATTATCCTCATAATTATCGTCGTTAATATCGTCGTTATTTTGTCATAATCATCGTCGTTAATGTCGTCGTTATTATCGTCATTATCTACGTTGTTATCGTCATAAATATCATCGATAATATCGTCGTTATTATTGTCATTATCTTCTTTTTATCGTCGTTATTAACGTCGTTATTATCGTCGTTAATATCGTCGTTAATATCGTCATTATCATCGTTGTTATCGTCCTTATCATCCTCATAATTATCGTCGTTAATATCTTCGTTATTTTGTCATAATCATCGTCGTTAATGTCGTCGTTATTATCGTCATTATCTACGTTGTTATCGTCATAAATATCATCGATAATATCGTCGTTATTATTGTCATTATCTTCTTTTTATCGTCGTTATTAACGTCGTTATTATCGTCGTTAATATCGTCGTTAATATCGTCATTATCATCGTTGTTATCGTCCTTATCATCCTCATAATTATCGTCGTTAATATCGTCGTTATTTTGTCATAATCATCGTCGTTAATGTCGTCGTTATTATCGTCATTATCTACGTTGTTATCGTCATAAATATTATCTTTAATATCGTCGTTATTATTGTCATTATCTTCTCTTTATTGTCTTTATTATCGTCGTTAATATTGTCGTTATTATCGTCGTTAATATCGTCGTTAATATCGTCATTATCATCGTTGTTATCGTCCTTATTATCCTCATAATTATCGTCGTTAATATCGTCGTTATTTTGTCATAATCATCGTCGTTAATGTCGTCGTTATTATCGTCATTATCTACGTTGTTATCGTCATAAATATCATCGATAATATCGTCGTTATTATTGTCATTATCTTCTTTTTATCGTCGTTATTAACGTCGTTATTATCGTCGTTAATATCGTCGTTAATATCGTTATTATCATCGTTGTTATCGTCCTTATCATCCTCATAATTATCGTCGTTAATATCGTCGTTATTTTGTCATAATCATCGTCGTTAATGTCGTCGTTATTATCGTCATTATCTACGTTGTTATCGTCATAAATATCATCGATAATATCGTCGTTATTATTGTCATTATCTTCTTTTTAACGTCGTTTTTACCGTCGTTATTATCGTCGTTAATATCGTCGTTAATATCGTCATTATCATCGTTGTTATCGTCCTTATTATCCTCATAATTATCGTCGTTAATATCGTCGTTATTTTGTCATAATCATCGTCGTTAATGTCGTCGTTATTATCGTCATTATCTACGTTGTTATCGTCATAAATATCATCGATAATATCGTCGTTATTATTGTCATTATCTTCTTTTTATCGTCGTTATTAACGTCGTTATTATCGTCGTTAATATCGTCGTTAATATCGTCATTATCATCGTTGTTATCGTCCTTATCATCCTCATAATTATCGTCGTTAATATCGTCGTTATTTTGTCATAATCATCGTCGTTAATGTCGTCGTTATTATCGTCATTATCTACGTTGTTATCGTCATAAATATTATCTTTAATATCGTCGTTATTATTGTCATTATCTTCTCTTTATTGTCTTTATTATCGTCGTTAATATTGTCGTTATTATCGTCGTTAATATCGTCGTTAATATCGTCATTATCATCGTTGTTATCGTCCTTATTATCCTCATAATTATCGTCGTTAATATCGTCGTTATTTTGTCATAATCATCGTCGTTAATGTCGTCGTTATTATCGTCATTATCTACGTTGTTATCGTCATAAATATCATCGATAATATCGTCGTTATTATTGTCATTATCTTCTTTTTATCGTCGTTATTAACGTGGTTATTATCGTCGTTAATATCGTCGTTAATATCGTTATTATCATCGTTGTTATCGTCCTTATCATCCTCATAATTATCGTCGTTAATATCGTCGTTATTTTGTCATAATCATCGTCGTTAATGTCGTCGTTATTATCGTCATTATCTACGTTGTTATCGTCATAAATATCATCGATAATATCGTCGTTATTATTGTCATTATCTTCTTTTTATCGTCGTTTTTACCGTCGTTATTATCGTCGTTAATATCGTCGTTAATATCGTCATTATCATCGTTGTTATCGTCCTTATTATCCTCATAATTATCGTCGTTAATATCGTCGTTATTTTGTCATAATCATCGTCGTTAATGTCGTCGTTATTATCGTCATTATCTACGTTGTTATCGTCATAAATATCATCGATAATATCGTCGTTATTATTGTCATTATCTTCTTTTTATCGTCGTTATTAACGTCGTTATTATCGTCGTTAATATCGTCGTTAATATCGTCATTATCATCGTTGTTATCGTCCTTATCATCCTCATAATTATCGTCGTTAATATCGTCGTTATTTTGTCATAATCATCGTCGTTAATGTCGTCGTTATTATCGTCATTATCTACGTTGTTATCGTCATAAATATCATCGATAATATCGTCGTTATTATTGTCATTATCTTCTTTTTATCGTCGTTTTTACCGTAGTTATTATCGTCGTTAATATCGTCGTTAATATCGTCATTATCATCGTTGTTATCGTCCTTATCATCCTCATAATTATCGTCGTTAATATCGTCGTTATTTTGTCATAATCATCGTCGTTAATGTCGTCGTTATTATCGTCATTACCTACGTTGTTATCGTCATAAATATTATCTTTAATATCGTCGTTATTATTGTCATTATCTTCTCCTTATTGTCTTTATTATCGTCGTTAATATTGTCGTTATTATCGTCGTTAATATCGTCGTTAATATCGTCATTATCATCGTTGTTATCGTCCTTATTATCCTCATAATTATCGTCGTTAATATCGTCGTTATTTTGTCATAATCATCGTCGTTAATGTCGTCGTTATTATCGTCATTATCTACGTTGTTATCGTCATAAATATCATCGATAATATCGTCGTTATTATTGTCATTATCTTCTTTTTATCGTCGTTATTAACGTCGTTATTATCGTCGTTAATATCGTCGTTAATATCGTTATTATCATCGTTGTTATCGTCCTTATCATCCTCATAATTATCGTCGTTAATATCGTCGATATTTTGTCATAATCATCGTCGTTAATGTCGTCGTTATTATCGTCATTATCTTCGTTGTTATCGTCATAATTATCATCGTTAATATCGTCGTTATTATTGTCATTATCTTCTTTTTATCGACGTTATTATCGTCGTTAATATCGTCGTTATTATCGTCGTTAATATCGTCATTATCATCGTTGTTATCGTCCTTATTATCCTCATAATTATCGTCGTTAATATCGTCGTTATTTTGTCACAATCATCGTCGTTAATGTCGTCGTAATTATCGTCATTATCATCGTTGTTATCGTCCTTATCATCCTCATAATTATCGTCGTTAATATCGTCGTTATTTTGTCATAATCATCGTCGTTAATGTCGTCGTTATTATCGTCATTATCTACGTTGTTATCGTCATAAATATTATCGTTAATATCGTCGTTATTATTGTCATTATCTTCTTTTATTGTCTTTATTATCGTCGTTAATATCGTCGTTATTATCGTCGTTAATATCGTCGTTAATATCGTCATTATCATCGTTGTTATCGTCCTTATTATCCTCATAATTATCGTCGTTAATATCGTCGTTATTTTGTCATAATCATCGTCGTTAATGTCGTCGTTATTTTCGTCATTATCTACGTTGTTATCGTCATAAATATTATCGTTAATATCGTCGTTATTATTGTCATTATCTTCTTTTTATTGTCTTTATTATCGTCGTTAATATCGTCGTTATTATCGTCGTTAATATCGTCGTTAATATCGTCATTATCATCGTTGTTATCGTCCTTATTATCCTCATAATTATCGTCGTTAATATCGTCGTTATTTTGTCATAAACATCGTCGCTAATGTCCGTCGTTATTATCGTCATTATCATCGTTGTTATCGTCCTTATCATCCTCATAATTATCGTCGTTAATATCGTCGTTATTTTGTCATAATCATCGTCGTTAATGTCGTCGTTATTATCGTCATTATCTACGTTGTTATCGTCATAAATATCATCGATAATATCGTCGTTATTATTGTCATTATCTTCTTTTTATCGTCGTTATTAACGTCGTTATTATCGTCGTTAATATCGTCGTTAATATCGTTATTATCATCGTTGTTATCGTCCTTATCATCCTCATAATTATCGTCGTTAATATCGTCGTTATTTTGTCATAATCATCGTCGTTAATGTCGTCGTTATTATCGTCATTATCTTCGTTGTTATCGTCATAATTATCATCGTTAATATCGTCGTTATTATTGTCATTATCTTCTTTTTATCGACGTTATTATCGTCGTTAATATCGTCGTTATTATCGTCGTTAATATCGTCATTATCATCGTTGTTATCGTCCTTATTATCCTCATAATTATCGTCGTTAATATCGTCGTTATTTTGTCACAATCATCGTCGTTAATGTCGTCGTAATTATCGTCATTATCATCGTTGTTATCGTCCTTATCATCCTCATAATTATCGTCGTTAATATCGTCGTTATTTTGTCATAATCATCGTCGTTAATGTCGTCGTTATTATCGTCATTATCTACGTTGTTATCGTCATAAATATTGTCGTTATTATCGTCGTTAATATCGTCGTTAATATCGTCATTATCATCGTTGTTATCGTCCTTATTATCCTCATAATTATCGTCGTTAATATCGTCGTTATTTTGTCATAATCATCGTCGTTAATGTCGTCGTTATTATCGTCATTATCTACGTTGTTATCGTCATAAATATCATCGATAATATCGTCGTTATTATTGTCATTATCTTCTTTTTATCGTCGTTATTAACGTCGTTATTATCGTCGTTAATATCGTCGTTAATATCGTCATTATCATCGTTGTTATCGTCCTTATCATCCTCATAATTATCGTCGTTAATATCTTCGTTATTTTGTCATAATCATCGTCGTTAATGTCGTCGTTATTATCGTCATTATCTACGTTGTTATCGTCATAAATATCATCGATAATATCGTCGTTATTATTGTCATTATCTTCTTTTTATCGTCGTTATTAACGTCGTTATTATCGTCGTTAATATCGTCGTTAATATCGTCATTATCATCGTTGTTATCGTCCTTATCATCCTCATAATTATCGTCGTTAATATCGTCGTTATTTTGTCATAATCATCGTCGTTAATGTCGTCGTTATTATCGTCATTATCTACGTTGTTATCGTCATAAATATTATCTTTAATATCGTCGTTATTATTGTCATTATCTTCTCTTTATTGTCTTTATTATCGTCGTTAATATTGTCGTTATTATCGTCGTTAATATCGTCGTTAATATCGTCATTATCATCGTTGTTATCGTCCTTATTATCCTCATAATTATCGTCGTTAATATCGTCGTTATTTTGTCATAATCATCGTCGTTAATGTCGTCGTTATTATCGTCATTATCTACGTTGTTATCGTCATAAATATCATCGATAATATCGTCGTTATTATTGTCATTATCTTCTTTTTATCGTCGTTATTAACGTCGTTATTATCGTCGTTAATATCGTCGTTAATATCGTTATTATCATCGTTGTTATCGTCCTTATCATCCTCATAATTATCGTCGTTAATATCGTCGTTATTTTGTCATAATCATCGTCGTTAATGTCGTCGTTATTATCGTCATTATCTACGTTGTTATCGTCATAAATATCATCGATAATATCGTCGTTATTATTGTCATTATCTTCTTTTTATCGTCGTTTTTACCGTCGTTATTATCGTCGTTAATATCGTCGTTAATATCGTCATTATCATCGTTGTTATCGTCCTTATTATCCTCATAATTATCGTCGTTAATATCGTCGTTATTTTGTCATAATCATCGTCGTTAATGTCGTCGTTATTATCGTCATTATCTACGTTGTTATCGTCATAAATATCATCGATAATATCGTCGTTATTATTGTCATTATCTTCTTTTTATCGTCGTTATTAACGTCGTTATTATCGTCGTTAATATCGTCGTTAATATCGTCATTATCATCGTTGTTATCGTCCTTATCATCCTCATAATTATCGTCGTTAATATCGTCGTTATTTTGTCATAATCATCGTCGTTAATGTCGTCGTTATTATCGTCATTATCTACGTTGTTATCGTCATAAATATCATCGATAATATCGTCGTTATTATTGTCATTATCTTCTTTTTATCGTCGTTTTTACCGTCGTTATTATCGTCGTTAATATCGTCGTTAATATCGTCATTATCATCGTTGTTATCGTCCTTATCATCCTCATAATTATCGTCGTTAATATCGTCGTTATTTTGTCATAATCATCGTCGTTAATGTCGTCGTTATTATCGTCATTATCTACGTTGTTATCGTCATAAATATTATCTTTAATATCGTCGTTATTATTGTCATTATCTTCTCCTTATTGTCTTTATTATCGTCGTTAATATTGTCGTTATTATCGTCGTTAATATCGTCGTTAATATCGTCATTATCATCGTTGTTATCGTCCTTATTATCCTCATAATTATCGTCGTTAATATCGTCGTTATTTTGTCATAATCATCGTCGTTAATGTCGTCGTTATTATCGTCATTATCTACGTTGTTATCGTCATAAATATCATCGATAATATCGTCGTTATTATTGTCATTATCTTCTTTTTATCGTCGTTATTAACGTCGTTATTATCGTCGTTAATATCGTCGTTAATATCGTTATTATCATCGTTGTTATCGTCCTTATCATCCTCATAATTATCGTCGTTAATATCGTCGTTATTTTGTCATAATCATCGTCGTTAATGTCGTCGTTATTATCGTCATTATCTTCGTTGTTATCGTCATAATTATCATCGTTAATATCGTCGTTATTATTGTCATTATCTTCTTTTTATCGACGTTATTATCGTCGTTAATATCGTCGTTATTATCGTCGTTAATATCGTCATTATCATCGTTGTTATCGTCCTTATTATCCTCATAATTATCGTCGTTAATATCGTCGTTATTTTGTCACAATCATCGTCGTTAATGTCGTCGTAATTATCGTCATTATCATCGTTGTTATCGTCCTTATCATCCTCATAATTATCGTCGTTAATATCGTCGTTATTTTGTCATAATCATCGTCGTTAATGTCGTCGTTATTATCGTCATTATCTACGTTGTTATCGTCATAAATATTATCGTTAATATCGTCGTTATTATTGTCATTATCTTCTTTTTATTGTCTTTATTATCGTCGTTAATATCGTCGTTATTATCGTCGTTAATATCGTCGTTAATATCGTCATTATCATCGTTGTTATCGTCCTTATTATCCTCATAATTATCGTCGTTAATATCGTCGTTATTTTGTCATAAACATCGTCGCTAATGTCGTCGTTATTATCGTCATTATCATCGTTGTTATCGTCCTTATCATCCTCATAATTATCGTCGTTAATATCGTCGTTATTTTGTCATAATCATCATCGTTAATGTCGTCGTTTTTATCGTCATTGTCTACGTTGTTATGGTCATAAATATCATCGATAATATTGTCGTTATTATTGTCATTATCTTCTTTTTATCGTCGTTTTTAACGTCGTTATTATCGTCGTTAATATCGTCGTTAATATCGTCATTATAATCGTTGTTATCGTCCTTATTATCCGCATAATTATCGTCGTTAATATCGTCGTTATTTTGTCATAAACATCGTCGCTAATGTCGTCGTTATTATCGTCATTATCATCGTTGTTATCGTCCTTATCATCCTCATAATTATCGTCGTTAATATCGTCGTTATTTTGTCATAATCATCATCGTTAATGTCGTCGTTATTATCGTCATTATCTACCTTGTTATCGTCATAAATATCATCGTTAATATCGTCGTTATTATTTTCATTATCTTCTTTTTATTGTCTTTATTATCGTCGTTAATATCGTCGTTATTTTGTCATAATCATCGTCGTTAATGTCGTCGTTATTATCGTCATTATCTACGTTGTTATCGTCATAAATATCATCGATAATATCGTCGTTATTATTGTCATTATCTTCTTTTTATCGTCGTTATTAACGTCGTTATTATCTTCGTTAATATCGTCGTTAATATCGTCATTATCATCGTTGTTATCGTCCTTATCATCCTCATAATCATCGTCGTTAATGTCGTCGTTATTATCGTCATTATCTACGTTGTTATCGTCATAAATATCATCTATAATATCGTCGTTATTATTGTCATTATCTTCTTTTTATCGTCGTTATTAACGTCGTTATTATCGTCGTTAATATCGTCGTTAATATCGTCATTATCATCGTTGTTATCGTCCTTATCATCCTCATAATTATCGTCGTTAATATCGTCGTTATTTTGTCACAATCATCGTCGTTAATGTCGTCGTTATTATCGTCATTATCATCGTTGTTATCGTCATAAATATCATCGATAATATCGTCGTTATTATTGTCATTATCTTCTTTTTATCGTCGTTATTAACGTCGTTATTATCGTCGTTAATATCGTCGTTAATATCGTCATTATCATCGTTGTTATCGTCCTTATCATCCTCATAATTATCGTCGTTAATATCGTCGTTATTTTGTCATAATCATCGTCGTTAATGTCGTCGTTATTATCGTCATTATCTACGTTGTTATCGTCATAAATATCATCGATAATATCGTCGTTATTATTGTCATTATCTTCTTTTTATCGTCGTTATTAACGTCGTTAATATCGTCGTTATTATCGTCGTTAATATCGTCATTATCATCGTTGTTATCGTCCTTATTATCCTCATAATTATCGTCGTTAATATCGTCGTTATTTTGTCACAATCATCGTCGTTAATGTCGTCGTTATTATCGTCATTATCTTCGTTGTTATCGTCATAATTATCATCGTTAATATCGTCGTTATTATTGTCATTATCTTCTTTTTATCGACGTAATTATCGTCGTTAATATCGTCGTTATTATCGTCGTTAATATCGTCATTATCATCGTTGTTATCGTCCTTATTATCCTCATAATTATCGTCGTTAATATCGTCGTTATTTTGTCACAATCATCGTCGTTAATGTCGTCGTAATTATCGTCATTATCATCGTTGTTATCGTCCTTATCATCCTCATAATTTTCGTCGTTAATATCGTCGTTATTTTGTCATAATCATCGTCGTTAATGTCGTCGTTATTATCGTCATTATCTACGTTGTTATCGTCATAAATATTATCGTTAATATCGTCGTTATTATTGTCATTATCTTCTTTTTATTGTCTTTATTATCGTCGTTAATATCGTCGTTATTATCGTCGTTAATATCGTCGTTAATATCGTCATTATCATCGTTGTTATCGTCCTTATTATCCTCATAATTATCGTCGTTAATATCGTCGTTATTTTGTCATAAACATCGTCGCTAATGTCGTCGTTATTATCGTCATTATCATCGTTGTTATCGTCCTTATCATCCTCATAATTATCGTCGTTAATATCGTCGTTATTTTGTCATAATCATCATCGTTAATGTCGTCGTTATTATCGTCATTGTCTACGTTGTTATCGTCATAAATATCATCGATAATATTGTCGTTATTATTGTCATTATCTTCTTTTTATCGTCGTTTTTAACGTCGTTATTATCGTCGTTAATATCGTCGTTAATATCGTCATTATAATCGTTGTTATCGTCCTTATTATCCTCATAATTATCGTCGTTAATATCGTCGTTATTTTGTCATAAACATCGTCGCTAATGTCGTCGTTATTATCGTCATTATCATCGTTGTTATCGTCCTTATCATCCTCATAATTATCGTCGTTAATATCGTCGTTATTTTGTCATAATCATCATCGTTAATGTCGTCGTTATTATCGTCATTATCTACCTTGTTATCGTCATAAATATCATCGTTAATATCGTCGTTATTATTTTCATTATCTTCTTTTTATTGTCTTTATTATCGTCGTTAATATCGTCGTTATTATCGTCGTTAATATCGTCGTTAATATCGTCATTGTCATCGTTGTTATCGTCCTTATTATCCTCATAATTATCGTCGTTAATATCGTCGTTATTTTGTCATAATCATCGTCGTTAATGTCGTCGTTATTATCGTCATTATCTACGTTGTTATCGTCATAAATATCATCGATAATATCGTCGTTATTATTGTCATTATCTTCTTTTTATCGTCGTTATTAACGTCGTTATTATCTTCGTTAATATCGTCGTTAATATCGTCATTATCATCGTTGTTATCGTCCTTATCATCCTCATAATCATCGTCGTTAATGTCGTCGTTATTATCGTCATTATCTACGTTGTTATCGTCATAAATATCATCGATAATATCGTCGTTATTATTGTCATTATCTTCTTTTTATCGTCGTTATTAACGTCGTTATTATCGTCGTTAATATCGTCGTTAATATCGTCATTATCATCGTTGTTATCGTCCTTATCATCCTCATAATTATCGTCGTTAATATCGTCGTTATTTTGTCACAATCATCGTCGTTAATGTCGTCGTTATTATCGTCATTATCATCGTTGTTATCGTCATAAATATCATCGATAATATCGTCGTTATTATTGTCATTATCTTCTTTTTATCGTCGTTATTAACGTCGTTATTATCGTCGTTAATATCGTCGTTAATATCGTCATTATCATCGTTGTTATCGTCCTTATCATCCTCATAATTATCGTCGTTAATATCGTCGTTATTTTGTCATAATCATCGTCGTTAATGTCGTCGTTATTATCGTCATTATCTACGTTGTTATCGTCATAAATATCATCGATAATATCGTCGTTATTATTGTCATTATCTTCTTTTTATCGTCGTTATTAACGTCGTTAATATCGTCGTTATTATCGTCGTTAATATCGTCATTATCATCGTTGTTATCGTCCTTATTATCCTCATAATTATCGTCGTTAATATCGTCGTTATTTTGTCACAATCATCGTCGTTAATGTCGTCGTTATTATCGTCATTATCATCGTTGTTATCGTCCTTATCATCCTTATAATTATCGTCGTTAATATCGTCGTTATTTTGTCATAATCATCGTCGTTAATGTCGTCGTTATTATCGTCATTATCTACGTTGTTATCGTCATAAATATTATCTTTAATATCGTCGTTATTATTGTCATTATCTTCTCTTTATTGTCTTTATTATCGTCGTTAATATTGTCGTTATTATCGTCGTTAATATCGTCGTTAATATCGTCATTATCATCGTTGTTATCGTCCTTATTATCCTCATAATTATCGTCGTTAATATCGTCGTTATTTTGTCATAATCATCGTCGTTAATGTCGTCGTTATTATCGTCATTATCTACGTTGTTATCGTCATAAATATCATCGATAATATCGTCGTTATTATTGTCATTATCTTCTTTTTATCGTCGTTATTAACGTCGTTATTATCGTCGTTAATATCGTCGTTAATATCGTCATTATCATCGTTGTTATCGTCCTTATCATCCTCATAATTATCGTCGTTAATATCGTCGTTATTTTGTCATAATCATCGTCGTTAATGTCGTCGTTATTATCGTCATTATCTACGTTGTTATCGTCATAAATATCATCGATAATATCGTCGTTATTATTGTCATTATCTTCTTTTTATCGTCGTTTTTAACGTCGTTATTATCGTCGTTAATATCGTCGTTAATATCGTCATTATCATCGTTGTTGTCGTCCTTATCATCCTCATAATTATCGTCGTTAATATCGTCGTTATTTTGTCATAATCATCGTCGTTAATGTCGTCGTTATTATCGTCATTATCTACGTTGTTATCGTCATAAATATTATCTTTAATATCGTCGTTATTATTGTCATTATCTTCTCTTTATTGTCTTTATTATCGTCGTTAATATTGTCGTTATTATCGTCGTTAATATCGTCGTTAATATCGTCATTATCATCGTTGTTATCGTCCTTATTATCCTCATAATTATCGTCGTTAATATCGTCGTTATTTTGTCACAATCATCGTCGTTAATGTCGTCGTTATTATCGTCATTATCATCGTTGTTATCGTCCTTATCATCCTCATAATTATCGTCGTTAATATCGTCGTTATTTTGTCATAATCATCGTCGTTAATGTCGTCGTTATTATCGTCATTATCTACGTTGTTAATGTCATAAATATTATCGTTAATATCGTCGTTATTATTTTCATTATTTTCTTTTTATTGTCTTTATTATCGTCGTTAATATCGTCGTTATTATCGTCGTTAATATCGTCGTTAATATCGTCATTATCATCGTTGTTATCGTCCTTATTATCCTCATAATTATCGTCGTTAATATCGTCGTT
Organism: Dolichovespula media; assembly: GCA_911387685.1. Lineage (NCBI taxonomy): Eukaryota > Metazoa > Arthropoda > Insecta > Hymenoptera > Vespidae > Dolichovespula > Dolichovespula media. Next base: position 123,684 of record CAJVQJ010000033.1, on the reverse strand, counting down.
ATTTTGTCATAATCATCGTCGTTAATGTCGTCGTTATTATCGTCATTATCTACGTTGTTATCGTCATAAATATCATCGATAATATCGTCGTTATTATTGTCATTATCTTCTTTTTATCGTCGTTATTAACGTCGTTATTATCTTCGTTAATATCGTCGTTAATATCGTCATTATCATCGTTGTTATCGTCCTTATTATCCTCATAATCATCGTCGTTAATGTCGTCGTTATTATCGTCATTATCTACGTTGATATCGTCATAAATATCATCGATAATATCGTCGTTATTATTGTCATTATCTTCTTTTTATCGTCGTTATTAACGTCGTTATTATCGTCGTTAATATCGTCGTTAATATCGTCATTATCATCGTTGTTATCGTCCTTATTATCCTCATAATTATCGTCGTTAATATCGTCGTTATTTTGTCATAATCATCGTCGTTAATGTCGTCGTTATTATCGTCATTATCTACGTTGTTATCGTCATAAATATCATCGATAATATCGTCGTTATTATTGTCATTATCTTCTTTTTATCGTCGTTATTAACGTCGTTATTATCGTCGTTAATATCGTCGTTAATATCGTCATTATCATCGTTGTTATCGTCCTTATCATCCTCATAATTATCGTCGTTAATATCGTCGTTATTTTGTCATAATCATCGTCGTTAATGTCGTCGTTATTATCGTCATTATCTACGTTGTTATCGTCATAAATATCATCGATAATATCGTCGTTATTATTGTCATTATCTTCTTTTTATCGTCGTTTTTACCGTCGTTATTATCGTCGTTAATATCGTCGTTAATATCGTCATTATCATCGTTGTTATCGTCCTTATCATCCTCATAATTATCGTCGTTAATATCGTCGTTATTTTGTCATAATCATCGTCGTTAATGTCGTCGTTATTATCGTCATTATCTACGTTGTTATCGTCATAAATATTATCTTTAATATCGTCGTTATTATTGTCATTATCTTCTCTTTATTGTCTTTATTATCGTCGTTAATATTGTCGTTATTATCGTCGTTAATATCGTCGTTAATATCGTCATTATCATCGTTGTTATCGTCCTTATTATCCTAATAATTATCGTCGTTAATATCGTCGTTATTTTGTCATAATCATCGTCGTTAATGTCGTCGTTATTATCGTCATTATCTACGTTGTTATCGTCATAAATATCATCGATAATATCGTCGTTATTATTGTCATTATCTTCTTTTTATCGTCGTTATTAACGTCGTTATTATCGTCGTTAATATCGTCGTTAATATCGTTATTATCATCGTTGTTATCGTCCTTATCATCCTCATAATTATCGTCGTTAATATCGTCGTTATTTTGTCATAATCATCGTCGTTAATGTCGTCGTTATTATCGTCATTATCTTCGTTGTTATCGTCATAATTATCATCGTTAATATCGTCGTTATTATTGTCATTATCTTCTTTTTATCGACGTTATTATCGTCGTTAATATCGTCGTTATTATCGTCGTTAATATCGTCATTATCATCGTTGTTATCGTCCTTATTATCCTCATAATTATTGTCGTTAATATCGTCGTTATTTTGTCACAATCATCGTCGTTAATGTCGTCGTAATTATCGTCATTATCATCGTTGTTATCGTCCTTATCATCCTCATAATTATCGTCGTTAATATCGTCGTTATTTTGTCATAATCATCGTCGTTAATGTCGTCGTTATTATCGTCATTATCTACGTTGTTATCGTCATAAATATTATCGTTAATATCGTCGTTATTATTGTCATTATCTTCTTTTTATTGTCTTTATTATCGTCGTTAATATCGTCGTTATTATCGTCGTTAATATCGTCGTTAATATCGTCATTATCATCGTTGTTATCGTCCTTATTATCCTCATAATTATCGTCGTTAATATCGTCGTTATTTTGTCATAATCATCGTCGTTAATGTCGTCGTTATTATCGTCATTATCTACGTTGTTATCGTCATAAATATTATCGTTAATATCGTCGTTATTATTGTCATTATCTTCTTTTTATTGTCTTTATTATCGTCGTTAATATCGTCGTTATTATCGTCGTTAATATCGTCGTTAATATCGTCATTATCATCGTTGTTATCGTCCTTATTATCCTCATAATTATCGTCGTTAATATCGTCGTTATTTTGTCATAAACATCGTCGCTAATGTCATCGTTATTATCGTCATTATCATCGTTGTTATCGTCCTTATCATCCTCATAATTATCGTCGTTAATATCGTCGTTATTTTGTCATAATCATCATCGTTAATGTCGTCGTTATTATCGTCATTGTCTACGTTGTTATGGTCATAAATATCATCGATAATATTGTCGTTATTATTGTCATTATCTTCTTTTTATCGTCGTTTTTAACGTCGTTATTATCGTCGTTAATATCGTCGTTAATATCGTCATTATAATCGTTGTTATCGTCCTTATTATCCGCATAATTATCGTCGTTAATATCGTCGTTATTTTGTCATAAACATCGTCGCTAATGTCGTCGTTATTATCGTCATTATCATCGTTGTTATCGTCCTTATCATCCTCATAATTATCGTCGTTAATATCGTCGTTATTTTGTCATAATCATCATCGTTAATGTCGTCGTTATTATCGTCATTATCTACCTTGTTATCGTCATAAATATCATCGTTAATATCGTCGTTATTATTTTCATTATCTTCTTTTTATTGTCTTTATTATCGTCGTTAATATCGTCGTTATTTTGTCATAATCATCGTCGTTAATGTCGTCGTTATTATCGTCATTATCTACGTTGTTATCGTCATAAATATCATCGATAATATCGTCGTTATTATTGTCATTATCTTCTTTTTATCGTCGTTATTAACGTCGTTATTATCTTCGTTAATATCGTCGTTAATATCGTCATTATCATCGTTGTTATCGTCCTTATCATCCTCATAATCATCGTCGTTAATGTCGTCGTTATTATCGTCATTATCTACGTTGTTATCGTCATAAATATCATCGATAATATCGTCGTTATTATTGTCATTATCTTCTTTTTATCGTCGTTATTAACGTCGTTATTATCGTCGTTAATATCGTCGTTAATATCGTCATTATCATCGTTGTTATCGTCCTTATCATCCTCATAATTATCGTCGTTAATATCGTCGTTATTTTGTCATAATCATCGTCGTTAATGTCGTCGTTATTATCGTCATTATCTACGTTGTTATCGTCATAAATATCATCGATAATATCGTCGTTATTATTGTCATTATCTTCTTTTTATCGTCGTTATTAACGTCGTTAATATCGTCGTTATTATCGTCGTTAATATCGTCATTATCATCGTTGTTATCGTCCTTATTATCCTCATAATTATCGTCGTTAATATCGTCGTTATTTTGTCACAATCATCGTCGTTAATGTCGTCGTTATTATCGTCATTATCTTCGTTGTTATCGTCATAATTATCATCGTTAATATCGTCGTTATTATTGTCATTATCTTCTTTTATCGACGTTATTATCGTCGTTAATATCGTCGTTATTATCGTCGTTAATATCGTCATTATCATCGTTGTTATCGTCCTTATTATCCTCATAATTATCGTCGTTAATATCGTCGTTATTTTGTCACAATCATCGTCGTTAATGTCGTCGTAATTATCGTCATTATCATCGTTGTTATCGTCCTTATCATCCTCATAATTATCGTCGTTAATATCGTCGTTATTTTGTCATAATCATCGTCGTTAATGTCGTCGTTATTATCGTCATTATCTACGTTGTTATCGTCATAAATATTATCGTTAATATCGTCGTTATTATTGTCATTATCTTCTTTTTATTGTCTTTATTATCGTCGTTAATATCGTCGTTATTATCGTCGTTAATATCGTCGTTAATATCGTCATTATCATCGTTGTTATCGTCCTTATTATCCTCATAATTATCGTCGTTAATATCGTCGTTATTTTGTCATAAACATCGTCGCTAATGTCGTCGTTATTATCGTCATTATCATCGTTGTTATCGTCCTTATCATCCTCATAATTATCGTCGTTAATATCGTCGTTATTTTGTCATAATCATCATCGTTAATGTCGTCGTTATTATCGTCATTGTCTACGTTGTTATCGTCATAAATATCATCGATAATATTGTCGTTATTATTGTCATTATCTTCTTTTTATCGTCGTTTTTAACGTCGTTATTATCGTCGTTAATATCGTCGTTAATATCGTCATTATAATCGTTGTTATCGTCCTTATTATCCTCATAATTATCGTCGTTAATATCGTCGTTATTTTGTCATAAACATCGTCGCTAATGTCGTCGTTATTATCGTCATTATCATCGTTGTTATCGTCCTTATCATCCTCATAATTATCGTCGTTAATATCGTCGTTATTTTGTCATAATCATCATCGTTAATGTCGTCGTTATTATCGTCATTATCTACCTTGTTATCGTCATAAATATCATCGTTAATATCGTCGTTATTATTTTCATTATCTTCTTTTTATTGTCTTTATTATCGTCGTTAATATCGTCGTTATTATCGTCGTTAATATCGTCGTTAATATCGTCATTGTCATCGTTGTTATCGTCCTTATTATCCTCATAATTATCGTCGTTAATATCGTCGTTATTTTGTCATAATCATCGTCGTTAATGTCGTCGTTATTATCGTCATTATCTACGTTGTTATCGTCATAAATATCATCGATAATATCGTCGTTATTATTGTCATTATCTTCTTTTTATCGTCGTTATTAACGTCGTTATTATCGTCGTTAATATCGTCGTTAATATCGTCATTATCATCGTTGTTATCGTCCTTATTATCCTCATAATTATCGTCGTTAATATCGTCGTTATTTTGTCATAATCATCGTCGTTAATGTCGTCGTTATTATCGTCATTATCTACGTTGTTATCGTCATAAATATCATCGATAATATCGTCGTTATTATTGTCATTATCTTCTTTTTATCGTCGTTATTAACGTCGTTATTATCGTCGTTAATATCGTCGTTAATATCGTCATTATCATCGTTGTTATCGTCCTTATCATCCTCATAATTATCGTCGTTAATATCGTCGTTATTTTGTCATAATCATCGTCGTTAATGTCGTCGTTATTATCGTCATTATCTACGTTGTTATCGTCATAAATATCATCGATAATATCGTCGTTATTATTGTCATTATCTTCTTTTTATCGTCGTTTTTACCGTCGTTATTATCGTCGTTAATATCGTCGTTAATATCGTCATTATCATCGTTGTTATCGTCCTTATCATCCTCATAATTATCGTCGTTAATATCGTCGTTATTTTGTCATAATCATCGTCGTTAATGTCGTCGTTATTATCGTCATTATCTACGTTGTTATCGTCATAAATATTATCTTTAATATCGTCGTTATTATTGTCATTATCTTCTCTTTATTGTCTTTATTATCGTCGTTAATATTGTCGTTATTATCGTCGTTAATATCGTCGTTAATATCGTCATTATCATCGTTGTTATCGTCCTTATTATCCTAATAATTATCGTCGTTAATATCGTCGTTATTTTGTCATAATCATCGTCGTTAATGTCGTCGTTATTATCGTCATTATCTACGTTGTTATCGTCATAAATATCATCGATAATATCGTCGTTATTATAGTCATTATCTTCTTTTTATCGTCGTTATTAACGTCGTTATTATCGTCGTTAATATCGTCGTTAATATCGTTATTATCATCGTTGTTATCGTCCTTATCATCCTCATAATTATCGTCGTTAATATCGTCGTTATTTTGTCATAATCATCGTCGTTAATGTCGTCGTTATTATCGTCATTATCTTCGTTGTTATCGTCATAATTATCATCGTTAATATCGTCGTTATTATTGTCATTATCTTCTTTTTATCGACGTTATTATCGTCGTTAATATCGTCGTTATTATCGTCGTTAATATCGTCATTATCATCGTTGTTATCGTCCTTATTATCCTCATAATTATTGTCGTTAATATCGTCGTTATTTTGTCACAATCATCGTCGTTAATGTCGTCGTAATTATCGTCATTATCATCGTTGTTATCGTCCTTATCATCCTCATAATTATCGTCGTTAATATCGTCGTTATTTTGTCATAATCATCGTCGTTAATGTCGTCGTTATTATCGTCATTATCTACGTTGTTATCGTCATAAATATTATCGTTAATATCGTCGTTATTATTGTCATTATCTTCTTTTTATTGTCTTTATTATCGTCGTTAATATCGTCGTTATTATCGTCGTTAATATCGTCGTTAATATCGTCATTATCATCGTTGTTATCGTCCTTATTATCCTCATAATTATCGTCGTTAATATCGTCGTTATTTTGTCATAATCATCGTCGTTAATGTCGTCGTTATTATCGTCATTATCTACGTTGTTATCGTCATAAATATTATCGTTAATATCGTCGTTATTATTGTCATTATCTTCTTTTTATTGTCTTTATTATCGTCGTTAATATCGTCGTTATTATCGTCGTTAATATCGTCGTTAATATCGTCATTATCATCGTTGTTATCGTCCTTATTATCCTCATAATTATCGTCGTTAATATCGTCGTTATTTTGTCATAAACATCGTCGCTAATGTCATCGTTATTATCGTCATTATCATCGTTGTTATCGTCCTTATCATCCTCATAATTATCGTCGTTAATATCGTCGTTATTTTGTCATAATCATCATCGTTAATGTCGTCGTTATTATCGTCATTGCCTACGTTGTTATGGTCATAAATATCATCGATAATATTGTCGTTATTATTGTCATTATCTTCTTTTTATCGTCGTTTTTAACGTCGTTATTATCGTCGTTAATATCGTCGTTAATATCGTCATTATAATCGTTGTTATCGTCCTTATTATCCGCATAATTATCGTCGTTAATATCGTCGTTATTTTGTCATAAACATCGTCGCTAATGTCGTCGTTATTATCGTCATTATCATCGTTGTTATCGTCCTTATCATCCTCATAATTATCGTCGTTAATATCGTCGTTATTTTGTCATAATCATCATCGTTAATGTCGTCGTTATTATCGTCATTATCTACCTTGTTATCGTCATAAATATCATCGTTAATATCGTCGTTATTATTTTCATTATCTTCTTTTTATTGTCCTTATTATCGTCGTTAATATCGTCGTTATTTTGTCATAATCATCGTCGTTAATGTCGTCGTTATTATCGTCATTATCTACGTTGTTATCGTCATAAATATCATCGATAATATCGTCGTTATTATTGTCATTATCTTCTTTTTATCGTCGTTATTAACGTCGTTATTATCGTCGTTAATATCGTCGTTAATATCGTCATTATCATCGTTGTTATCGTCCTTATCATCCTCATAATTATCGTCGTTAATATCGTCGTTATTTTGTCACAATCATCGTCGTTAATGTCGTCGTTATTATCGTCATTATCATCGTTGTTATCGTCATAAATATCATCGATAATATCGTCGTTATTATTGTCATTATCTTCTTTTTATCGTCGTTATTAACGTCGTTATTATCGTCGTTAATATCGTCGTTAATATCGTCATTATCATCGTTGTTATCGTCCTTATCATCCTCATAATTATCGTCGTTAATATCGTCGTTATTTTGTCATAATCATCGTCGTTAATGTCGTCGTTATTATCGTCATTATCTACGTTGTTATCGTCATAAATATCATCGATAATATCGTCGTTATTATTGTCATTATCTTCTTTTTATCGTCGTTATTAACGTCGTTAATATCGTCGTTATTATCGTCGTTAATATCGTCATTATCATCGTTGTTATCGTCCTTATTATCCTCATAATTATCGTCGTTAATATCGTCGTTATTTTGTCACAATCATCGTCGTTAATGTCGTCGTTATTATCGTCATTATCTTCGTTGTTATCGTCATAATTATCATCGTTAATATCGTCGTTATTATTGTCATTATCTTCTTTTTATCGACGTTATTATCGTCGTTAATATCGTCGTTATTATCGTCGTTAATATCGTCATTATCATCGTTGTTATCGTCCTTATTATCCTCATAATTATCGTCGTTAATATCGTCGTTATTTTGTCACAATCATCGTCGTTAATGTCGTCGTAATTATCGTCATTATCATCGTTGTTATCGTCCTTATCATCCTCATAATTATCGTCGTTAATATCGTCGTTATTTTGTCATAATCATCGTCGTTAATGTCGTCGTTATTATCGTCATTATCTACGTTGTTATCGTCATAAATATTATCGTTAATATCGTCGTTATTATTGTCATTATCTTCTTTTTATTGTCTTTATTATCGTCGTTAATATCGCCGTTATTATCGTCGTTAATATCGTCGTTAATATCATCATTATCATCGTTGTTATCGTCCTTATTATCCTCATAATTATCGTCGTTAATATCGTCGTTATTTTGTCATAAACATCGTCGCTAATGTCGTCGTTATTATCGTCATTATCATCGTTGTTATCGTCCTTATCATCCTCATAATTATCGTCGTTAATATCGTCGTTATTTTGTCATAATCATCATCGTTAATGTCGTCGTTATTATCGTCATTGTCTACGTTGTTATCGTCATAAATATCATCGATAATATTGTCGTTATTATTGTCATTATCTTCTTTTTATCGTCGTTTTTAACGTCGTTATTATCGTCGTTAATATCGTCGTTAATATCGTCATTATAATCGTTGTTATCGTCCTTATTATCCTCATAATTATCGTCGTTAATATCGTCGTTATTTTGTCATAAACATCGTCGCTAATGTCGTCGTTATTATCGTCATTATCATCGTTGTTATCGTCCTTATCATCCTCATAATTATCGTCGTTAATATCGTCGTTATTTTGTCATAATCATCATCGTTAATGTCGTCGTTATTATCGTCATTATCTACCTTGTTATCGTCATAAATATCATCGTTAATATCGTCGTTATTATTTTCATTATCTTCTTTTTATTGTCTTTATTATCGTCGTTAATATCGTCGTTATTATCGTCGTTAATATCGTCGTTAATATCGTCATTGTCATCGTTGTTATCGTCCTTATTATCCTCATAATTATCGTCGTTAATATCGTCGTTATTTTGTCATAATCATCGTCGTTAATGTCGTCGTTATTATCGTCATTATCTACGTTGTTATCGTCATAAATATCATCGATAATATCGTCGTTATTATTGTCATTATCTTCTTTTTATCGTCGTTATTAACGTCGTTATTATCGTCGTTAATATCGTCGTTAATATCGTCATTATCATCGTTGTTATCGTCCTTATTATCCTCATAATTATCGTCGTTAATATCGTCGTTATTTTGTCATAATCATCGTCGTTAATGTCGTCGTTATTATCGTCATTATCTACGTTGTTATCGTCATAAATATCATCGATAATATCGTCGTTATTATTGTCATTATCTTCTTTTTATCGTCGTTATTAACGTCGTTATTATCGTCGTTAATATCGTCGTTAATATCGTCATTATCATCGTTGTTATCGTCCTTATCATCCTCATAATTATCGTCGTTAATATCGTCGTTATTTTGTCATAATCATCGTCGTTAATGTCGTCGTTATTATCGTCATTATCTACGTTGTTATCGTCATAAATATCATCGATAATATCGTCGTTATTATTGTCATTATCTTCTTTTTATCGTCGTTTTTACCGTCGTTATTATCGTCGTTAATATCGTCGTTAATATCGTCATTATCATCGTTGTTATCGTCCTTATCATCCTCATAATTATCGTCGTTAATATCGTCGTTATTTTGTCATAATCATCGTCGTTAATGTCGTCGTTATTATCGTCATTATCTACGTTGTTATCGTCATAAATATTATCTTTAATATCGTCGTTATTATTGTCATTATCTTCTCTTTATTGTCTTTATTATCGTCGTTAATATTGTCGTTATTATCGTCGTTAATATCGTCGTTAATATCGTCATTATCATCGTTGTTATCGTCCTTATTATCCTAATAATTATCGTCGTTAATATCGTCGTTATTTTGTCATAATCATCGTCGTTAATGTCGTCGTTATTATCGTCATTATCTACGTTGTTATCGTCATAAATATCATCGATAATATCGTCGTTATTATTGTCATTATCTTCTTTTTATCGTCGTTATTAACGTCGTTATTATCGTCGTTAATATCGTCGTTAATATCGTTATTATCATCGTTGTTATCGACCTTATCATCCTCATAATTATCGTCGTTAATATCGTCGTTATTTTGTCATAATCATCGTCGTTAATGTCGTCGTTATTATCGTCATTATCTTCGTTGTTATCGTCATAATTATCATCGTTAATATCGTCGTTATTATTGTCATTATCTTCTTTTTATCGACGTTATTATCGTCGTTAATATCGTCGTTATTATCGTCGTTAATATCGTCATTATCATCGTTGTTATCGTCCTTATTATCCTCATAATTATTGTCGTTAATATCGTCGTTATTTTGTCACAATCATCGTCATTAATGTCGTCGTAATTATCGTCATTATCATCGTTGTTATCGTCCTTATCATCCTCATAATTATCGTCGTTAATATCGTCGTTATTTTGTCATAATCATCGTCGTTAATGTCGTCGTTATTATCGTCATTATCTACGTTGTTATCGTCATAAATATTATCGTTAATATCGTCGTTATTATTGTCATTATCTTCTTTTTATTGTCTTTATTATCGTCGTTAATATCGTCGTTATTATCGTCGTTAATATCGTCGTTAATATCGTCATTATCATCGTTGTTATCGTCCTTATTATCCTCATAATTATCGTCGTTAATATCGTCGTTATTTTGTCATAATCATCGTCGTTAATGTCGTCGTTATTATCGTCATTATCTACGTTGTTATCGTCATAAATATTATCGTTAATATCGTCGTTATTATTGTCATTATCTTCTTTTTATTGTCTTTATTATCGTCGTTAATATCGTCGTTATTATCGTCGTTAATATCGTCGTTAATATCGTCATTATCATCGTTGTTATCGTCCTTATTATCCTCATAATTATCGTCGTTAATATCGTCGTTATTTTGTCATAAACATCGTCGCTAATGTCGTCGTTATTATCGTCATTATCATCGTTGTTATCGTCCTTATCATCCTCATAATTATCGTCGTTAATATCGTCGTTATTTTGTCATAATCATCATCGTTAATGTCGTCGTTATTATCGTCATTGTCTACGATGTTATGGTCATAAATATCATCGATAATATTGTCGTTATTATTGTCATTATCTTCTTTTTATCGTCGTTTTTAACGTCGTTATTATCGTCGTTATCGTCGTTAATATCGTCATTATAATCGTTGTTATCGTCCTTATTATCCGCATAATTATCGTCGTTAATATCGTCGTTATTTTGTCATAAACATCGTCGCTAATGTCGTCGTTATTATCGTCATTATCATCGTTGTTATCGTCCTTATCATCCTCATAATTATCGTCGTTAATATCGTCGTTATTTTGTCATAATCATCATCGTTAATGTCGTCGTTATTATCGTCATTATCTACCTTGTTATCGTCATAAATATCATCGTTAATATCGTCGTTATTATTTTCATTATCTTCTTTTTATTGTCTTTATTATCGTCGTTAATATCGTCGTTATTTTGTCATAATCATCGTCGTTAATGTCGTCGTTATTATCGTCATTATCTACGTTGTTATCGTCATAAATATCATCGATAATATCGTCGTTATTATTGTCATTATCTTCTTTTTATCGTCGTTATTAACGTCGTTATTATCTTCGTTAATATCGTCGTTAATATCGTCATTATCATCGTTGTTATCGTCCTTATCATCCTCATAATCATCGTCGTTAATGTCGTCGTTATTATCGTCATTATCTACGTTGTTATCGTCATAAATATCATCGATAATATCGTCGTTATTATTGTCATTATCTTCTTTTTATCGTCGTTATTAACGTCGTTATTATCGTCGTTAATATCGTCGTTAATATCGTCATTATCATCGTTGTTATCGTCCTTATCATCCTCATAATTATCGTCGTTAATATCGTCGTTATTTTGTCACAATCATCGTCGTTAATGTCGTCGTTATTATCGTCATTATCATCGTTGTTATCGTCATAAATATCATCGATAATATCGTCGTTATTATTGTCATTATCTTCTTTTTATCGTCGTTATTAACGTCGTTATTATCGTCGTTAATATCGTCGTTAATATCGTCATTATCATCGTTGTTATCGTCCTTATCATCCTCATAATTATCGTCGTTAATATCGTCGTTATTTTGTCATAATCATCGTCGTTAATGTCGTCGTTATTATCGTCATTATCTACGTTGTTATCGTCATAAATATCATCGATAATATCGTCGTTATTATTGTCATTATCTTCTTTTTATCGTCGTTATTAACGTCGTTAATATCGTCGTTATTATCGTCGTTAATATCGTCATTATCATCGTTGTTATCGTCCTTATTATCCTCATAATTATCGTCGTTAATATCGTCGTTATTTTGTCACAATCATCGTCGTTAATGTCGTCGTTATTATCGTCATTATCTTCGTTGTTATCGTCATAATTATCATCGTTAATATCGTCGTTATTATTGTCATTATCTTCTTTTTATCGACGTTATTATCGTCGTTAATATCGTCGTTATTATCGTCGTTAATATCGTCATTATCATCGTTGTTATCGTCCTTATTATCCTCATAATTTTCGTCGTTAATATCGTCGTTATTTTGTCACAATCATCGTCGTTAATGTCGTCGTAATTATCGTCATTATCATCGTTGTTATCGTCCTTATCATCCTCATAATTATCGTCGTTAATATCGTCGTTATTTTGTCATAATCATCGTCGTTAATGTCGTCGTTATTATCGTCATTATCTACGTTGTTATCGTCATAAATATTATCGTTAATATCGTCGTTATTATTGTCATTATCTTCTTTTTATTGTCTTTATTATCGTCGTTAATATCGTCGTTATTATCGTCGTTAATATCGTCGTTAATATCGTCATTATCATCGTTGTTATCGTCCTTATTATCCTCATAATTATCGTCGTTAATATCGTCGTTATTTTGTCATAAACATCGTCGCTAATGTCGTCGTTATTATCGTCATTATCATCGTTGTTATCGTCCTTATCATCCTCATAATTATCGTCGTTAATATCGTCGTTATTTTGTCATAATCATCATCGTTAATGTCGTCGTTATTATCGTCATTGTCTACGTTGTTATCGTTATAAATATCATCGATAATATTGTCGTTATTATTGTCATTATCTTCTTTTTATCGTCGTTTTTAACGTCGTTATTATCGTCGTTAATATCGTCGTTAATATCGTCATTATAATCGTTGTTATCGTCCTTATTATCCTCATAATTATCGTCGTTAATATCGTCGTTATTTTGTCATAAACATCGTCGCTAATGTCGTCGTTATTATCGTCATTATCATCGTTGTTATCGTCCTTATCATCCTCATAATTATCGTCGTTAATATCGTCGTTATTTTGTCATAATCATCATCGTTAATGTCGTCGTTATTATCGTCATTATCTACCTTGTTATCGTCATAAATATCATCGTTAATATCGTCGTTATTATTTTCATTATCTTCTTTTTATTGTCTTTATTATCGTCGTTAATATCGTCGTTATTATCGTCGTTAATATCGTCGTTAATATCGTCATTATCATCGTTGTTATCGTCCTTATCATCCTCATAATTATCGTCGTTAATATCGTCGTTATTTTGTCACAATCATCGTCGTTAATGTCGTCGTTATTATCGTCATTATCATCGTTGTTATCGTCATAAATATCATCGATAATATCGTCGTTATTATTGTCATTATCTTCTTTTTATCGTCGTTATTAACGCCGTTATTATCGTCGTTAATATCGTCATTAATATCGTCATTATCATCGTTGTTATCGTCCTTATCATCCTCATAATTATCGTCGTTAATATCGTCGTTATTTTGTCATAATCATCGTCGTTAATGTCGTCGTTATTATCGTCATTATCTACGTTGTTATCGTCATAAATATCATCGATAATATCGTCGTTATTATTGTCATTATCTTCTTTTTATCGTCGTTATTAACGACGATAATAACGACGATATTATCGTCGTTAATATCGTCATTATCATCGTTGTTATCGTCCTTATTATCCTCATAATTATCGTCGTTAATATCGTCGTTATTTTGTCACAATCATCGTCGTTAATGTCGTCGTTATTATCGTCATTATCATCGTTGTTATCGTCCTTATCATCCTTATAATTATCGTCGTTAATATCGTCGTTATTTTGTCATAATCATCGTCGTTAATGTCGTCGTTATTATCGTCATTATCTACGTTGTTATCGTCATAAATATTATCTTTAATATCGTCGTTATTATTGTCATTATCTTCTCTTTATTGTCTTTATTATCGTCGTTAATATTGTCGTTATTATCGTCGTTAATATCGTCGTTAATATCGTCATTATCATCGTTGTTATCGTCCTTATTATCCTCATAATTATCGTCGTTAATATCGTCGTTATTTTGTCATAATCATCGTCGTTAATGTCGTCGTTATTATCGTCATTATCTACGTTGTTATCGTCATAAATATCATCGATAATATCGTCGTTATTATTGTCATTATCTTCTTTTTATCGTCGTTATTAACGTCGTTATTATCGTCGTTAATATCGTCGTTAATATCGTCATTATCATCGTTGTTATCGTCCTTATCATCCTCATAATTATCGTCGTTAATATCGTCGTTATTTTGTCACAATCATCGTCGTTAATGTCGTCGTTATTATCGTCATTATCATCGTTGTTATCGTCATAAATATCATCGATAATATCGTCGTTATTATTGTCATTATCTTCTTTTTATCGTCGTTATTAACGTCGTTATTATCGTCGTTAATATCGTCGTTAATATCGTCATTATCATCGTTGTTATCGTCCTTATCATCCTCATAATTATCGTCGTTAATATCGTCGTTATTTTGTCATAATCATCGTCGTTAATGTCGTCGTTATTATCGTCATTATCTACGTTGTTATCGTCATAAATATCATCGATAATATCGTCGTTATTATTGTCATTATCTTCTTTTTATCGTCGTTATTAACGACGATAATATCGTCGTTATTATCGTCGTTAATATCGTCATTATCATCGTTGTTATCGTCCTTATTATCCTCATAATTATCGTCGTTAATATCGTCGTTATTTTGTCACAATCATCGTCGTTAATGTCGTCGTTATTATCGTCATTATCATCGTTGTTATCGTCCTTATCATCCTCATAATTATCGTCGTTAATATCGTCGTTATTTTGTCATAATCATCGTCGTTAATGTCGTCGTTATTATCGTCATTATCTACGTTGTTATCGTCATAAATATTATCTTTAATATCGTCGTTATTATTGTCATTATCTTCTCTTTATTGTCTTTATTATCGTCGTTAATATTGTCGTTATTATCGTCGTTAATATCGTCGTTAATATCGTCATTATCATCGTTGTTATCGTCCTTATTATCCTCATAATTATCGTCGTTAATATCGTCGTTATTTTGTCATAATCATCGTCGTTAATGTCGTCGTTATTATCGTCATTATCTACGTTGTTATCGTCATAAATATCATCGATAATATCGTCGTTATTATTGTCATTATCTTCTTTTTATCGTCGTTATTAACGTCGTTATTATCGTCGTTAATATCGTCGTTAATATCGTCATTATCATCGTTGTTATCGTCCTTATCATCCTCATAATTATCGTCGTTAATATCGTCGTTATTTTGTCATAATCATCGTCGTTAATGTCGTCGTTATTATCGTCATTATCTACGTTGTTATCGTCATAAATATCATCGATAATATCGTCGTTATTATTGTCATTATCTTCTTTTTATCGTCGTTTTTAACGTCGTTATTATCGTCGTTAATATCGTCGTTAATATCGTCATTATCATCGTTGTTATCGTCCTTATCATCCTCATAATTATCGTCGTTAATATCGTCGTTATTTTGTCATAATCATCGTCGTTAATGTCGTCGTTATTATCGTCATTATCTACGTTGTTATCGTCATAAATATCATCGATAATATCGTCGTTATTATTGTCATTATCTTCTTTTTATCGTCGTTTTTAACGTCGTTAATATCGTCGTTATTATCGTCGTTAATATCGTCATTATCATCGTTGTTATCGTCCTTATCATCCTCATAATTATCGTCGTTAATATCGTCGTTATTTTGTCATAATCATCGTCGTTAATGTCGTCGTTATTATCGTCATTATCTACGTTGTTATCGTCATAAATATTATCGTTAATATCGTCGTTATTATTGTCATTATCTTCTTTTTATTGTCTTTATTATCGTCGTTAATATCGTCGTTATTATCGTCGTTAATATCGTCGTTAATATCGTCATTATCATCGTTGTTATCGTCCTTATTATCCTCATAATTATCGTCGTTAATATCGTCGTTATTTTGTCATAAACATCGTCGCTAATGTCGTCGTTATTATCGTCATTATCATCGTTGTTATCGTCCTTATCATCCTCATAATTATCGTCGTTAATATCGTCGTTATTTTGTCATAATCATCATCGTTAATGTCGTCGTTATTATCGTCATTGTCTACGTTGTTATCGTCATAAATATCATCGATAATATTGTCGTTATTATTGTCATTATCTTCTTTTTATCGTCGTTTTTAACGTCGTTATTATCGTCGTTAATATCGTCGTTAATATCGTCATTATAATCGTTGTTATCGTCCTTATTATCCTCATAATTATCGTCGTTAATATCGTCGTTATTTTGTCATAAACATCGTCGCTAATGTCGTCGTTATTATCGTCATTATCATCGTTGTTATCGTCCTTATCATCCTCATAATTATCGTCGTTAATATCGTCGTTATTTTGTCATAATCATCATCGTTAATGTCGTCGTTATTAACGTCATTATCTACCTTGTTATCGTCATAAATATCATCGTTAATATCGTCGTTATTATTTTCATTATCTTCTTTTTATTGTCTTTATTATCGTCGTTAATATCGTCGTTATTATCGTCGTTAATATCGTCGTTAATATCGTCATTGTCATCGTTGTTATCGTCCTTATTATCCTCATAATTATCGTCGTTAATATCGTCGTTATTTTGTCATAATCATCGTCGTTAATGTCGTCGTTATTATCGTCATTATCTACGTTGTTATCGTCATAAATATCATCGATAATATCGTCGTTATTATTGTCATTATCTTCTTTTTATCGTCGTTATTAACGTCGTTATTATCTTCGTTAATATCGTCGTTAATATCGTCATTATCATCGTTGTTATCGTCCTTATCATCCTCATAATCATCGTCGTTAATGTCGTCGTTATTATCGTCATTATCTACGTTGTTATCGTCATAAATATCATCGATAATATCGTCGTTATTATTGTCATTATCTTCTTTTTATCGTCGTTATTAACGTCGTTATTATCGTCGTTAATATCGTCGTTAATATCGTCATTATCATCGTTGTTATCGTCCTTATCATCCTCATAATTATCGTCGTTAATATCGTCGTTATTTTGTCACAATCATCGTCGTTAATGTCGTCGTTATTATCGTCATTATCATCGTTGTTATCGTCATAAATATCATCGATAATATCGTCGTTATTATTGTCATTATCTTCTTTTTATCGTCGTTATTAACGTCGTTATTATCGTCGTTAATATCGTCATTAATATCGTCATTATCATCGTTGTTATCGTCCTTATCATCCTCATAATTATCGTCGTTAATATCGTCGTTATTTTGTCATAATCATCGTCGTTAATGTCGTCGTTATTATCGTCATTATCTACGTTGTTATCGTCATAAATATCATCGATAATATCGTCGTTATTATTGTCATTATCTTCTTTTTATCGTCGTTATTAACGACGATAATATCGTCGTTATTATCGTCGTTAATATCGTCATTATCATCGTTGTTATCGTCCTTATTATCCTCATAATTATCGTCGTTAATATCGTCGTTATTTTGTCACAATCATCGTCGTTAATGTCGTCGTTATTATCGTCATTATCATCGTTGTTATCGTCCTTATCATCCTTATAATTATCGTCGTTAATATCGTCGTTATTTTGTCATAATCATCGTCGTTAATGTCGTCGTTATTATCGTCATTATCTACGTTGTTATCGTCATAAATATTATCGTTAATATCGTCGTTATTATTGTCATTATCTTCTTTTTATTGTCTTTATTATCGTCGTTAATATCGTCGTTATTATCGTCGTTAATATCGTCGTTAATATCGTCATTATCATCGTTGTTATCGTCCTTATTATCCTCATAATTATCGTCGTTAATATCGTCGTTATTTTGTCATAATCATCGTCGTTAATGTCGTCGTTATTATCGTCATTATCTACGTTGTTATCGTCATAAATATTATCTTTAATATCGTCGTTATTATTGTCATTATCTTCTCTTTATTGTCTTTATTATCGTCGTTAATATTGTCGTTATTATCGTCGTTAATATCGTCGTTAATATCGTCATTATCATCGTTGTTATCGTCCTTATTATCCTCATAATTATCGTCGTTAATATCGTCGTTATTTTGTCATAATCATCGTCGTTAATGTCGTCGTTATTATCGTCATTATCTACGTTGTTATCGTCATAAATATCATCGATAATATCGTCGTTATTATTGTCATTATCTTCTTTTTATCGTCGTTATTAACGTCGTTATTATCGTCGTTAATATCGTCGTTAATATCGTTATTATCATCGTTGTTATCGTCCTTATCATCCTCATAATTATCGTCGTTAATATCGTCGTTATTTTGTCATAATCATCGTCGTTAATGTCGTCGTTATTATCGTCATTATCTTCGTTGTTATCGTCATAATTATCATCGTTAATATCGTCGTTATTATTGTCATTATCTTCTTTTTATCGACGTTATTATCGTCGTTAATATCGTCGTTATTATCGTCGTTAATATCGTCATTATCATCGTTGTTATCGTCCTTATTATCCTCATAATTATCGTCGTTAATATCGTCGTTATTTAGTCACAATCATCGTCGTTAATGTCGTCGTTATTATCGTCATTATCATCGTTGTTATCGTCCTTATCATCCTCATAATTATCGTCGTTAATATCGTCGTTATTTTGTCATAATCATCGTCGTTAATGTCGTCGTTATTATCGTCATTATCTACGTTGTTATCGTCATAAATATTATCGTTAATATCGTCGTTATTATTGTCATTATCTTCTTTTTATTGTCTTTATTATCGTCGTTAATATCGTCGTTATTATCGTCGTTAATATCGTCGTTAATATCGTCATTATCATCGTTGTTATCGTCCTTATTATCCTCATAATTATCGTCGTTAATATCGTCATTATCATCGTTGTTATCGTCCTTATTATCCTCATAATTATCGTCGTTAATATCGTCGTTATTATTGTCATTATCTTCTTTTTATCGACGTTATTATCGTCGTTAATATCGTCGTTATTATCGTCGTTAATATCGTCATTATCATCGTTGTTATCGTCCTTATTATCCTCATAATTTTCGTCGTTAATATCGTCGTTATTTTGTCACAATCATCGTCGTTAATGTCGTCGTAATTATCGTCATTATCATCGTTGTTATCGTCCTTATCATCCTCATAATTATCGTCGTTAATATCGTCGTTATTTTGTCATAATCATCGTCGTTAATGTCGTCGTTATTATCGTCATTATCTACGTTGTTATCGTCATAAATATTATCGTTAATATCGTCGTTATTATTGTCATTATCTTCTTTTTATTGTCTTTATTATCGTCGTTAATATCGTCGTTATTATCGTCGTTAATATCGTCGTTAATATCGTCATTATCATCGTTGTTATCGTCCTTATTATCCTCATAATTATCGTCGTTAATATCGTCGTTATTTTGTCATAAACATCGTCGCTAATGTCGTCGTTATTATCGTCATTATCATCGTTGTTATCGTCCTTATCATCCTCATAATTATCGTCGTTAATATCGTCGTTATTTTGTCATAATCATCATCGTTAATGTCGTCGTTATTATCGTCATTGTCTACGTTGTTATCGTTATAAATATCATCGATAATATTGTCGTTATTATTGTCATTATCTTCTTTTTATCGTCGTTTTTAACGTCGTTATTATCGTCGTTAATATCGTCGTTAATATCGTCATTATAATCGTTGTTATCGTCCTTATTATCCTCATAATTATCGTCGTTAATATCGTCGTTATTTTGTCATAAACATCGTCGCTAATGTCGTCGTTATTATCGTCATTATCATCGTTGTTATCGTCCTTATCATCCTCATAATTATCGTCGTTAATATCGTCGTTATTTTGTCATAATCATCATCGTTAATGTCGTCGTTATTATCGTCATTATCTACCTTGTTATCGTCATAAATATCATCGTTAATATCGTCGTTATTATTTTCATTATCTTCTTTTTATTGTCTTTATTATCGTCGTTAATATCGTCGTTATTATCGTCGTTAATATCGTCGTTAATATCGTCATTATCATCGTTGTTATCGTCCTTATCATCCTCATAATTATCGTCGTTAATATCGTCGTTATTTTGTCACAATCATCGTCGTTAATGTCGTCGTTATTATCGTCATTATCATCGTTGTTATCGTCATAAATATCATCGATAATATCGTCGTTATTATTGTCATTATCTTCTTTTTATCGTCGTTATTAACGCCGTTATTATCGTCGTTAATATCGTCATTAATATCGTCATTATCATCGTTGTTATCGTCCTTATCATCCTCATAATTATCGTCGTTAATATCGTCGTTATTTTGTCATAATCATCGTCGTTAATGTCGTCGTTATTATCGTCATTATCTACGTTGTTATCGTCATAAATATCATCGATAATATCGTCGTTATTATTGTCATTATCTTCTTTTTATCGTCGTTATTAACGTCGTTAATATCGTCGTTATTATCGTCGTTAATATCGTCATTATCATCGTTGTTATCGTCCTTATTATCCTCATAATTATCGTCGTTAATATCGTCGTTATTTTGTCACAATCATCGTCGTTAATGTCGTCGTTATTATCGTCATTATCATCGTTGTTATCGTCCTTATCATCCTTATAATTATCGTCGTTAATATCGTCGTTATTTTGTCATAATCATCGTCGTTAATGTCGTCGTTATTATCGTCATTATCTACGTTGTTATCGTCATAAATATTATCTTTAATATCGTCGTTATTATTGTCATTATCTTCTCTTTATTGTCTTTATTATCGTCGTTAATATTGTCGTTATTATCGTCGTTAATATCGTCGTTAATATCGTCATTATCATCGTTGTTATCGTCCTTATTATCCTCATAATTATCGTCGTTAATATCGTCGTTATTTTGTCATAATCATCGTCGTTAATGTCGTCGTTATTATCGTCATTATCTACGTTGTTATCGTCATAAATATCATCGATAATATCGTCGTTATTATTGTCATTATCTTCTTTTTATCGTCGTTATTAACGTCGTTATTATCGTCGTTAATATCGTCGTTAATATCGTCATTATCATCGTTGTTATCGTCCTTATCATCCTCATAATTATCGTCGTTAATATCGTCGTTATTTTGTCACAATCATCGTCGTTAATGTCGTCGTTATTATCGTCATTATCATCGTTGTTATCGTCATAAATATCATCGATAATATCGTCGTTATTATTGTCATTATCTTCTTTTTATCGTCGTTATTAACGTCGTTATTATCGTCGTTAATATCGTCGTTAATATCGTCATTATCATCGTTGTTATCGTCCTTATCATCCTCATAATTATCGTCGTTAATATCGTCGTTATTTTGTCATAATCATCGTCGTTAATGTCGTCGTTATTATCGTCATTATCTACGTTGTTATCGTCATAAATATCATCGATAATATCGTCGTTATTATTGTCATTATCTTCTTTTTATCGTCGTTATTAACGTCGTTAATATCGTCGTTATTATCGTCGTTAATATCGTCATTATCATCGTTGTTATCGTCCTTATTATCCTCATAATTATCGTCGTTAATATCGTCGTTATTTTGTCACAATCATCGTCGTTAATGTCGTCGTTATTATCGTCATTATCATCGTTGTTATCGTCCTTATCATCCTCATAATTATCGTCGTTAATATCGTCGTTATTTTGTCATAATCATCGTCGTTAATGTCGTCGTTATTATCGTCATTATCTACGTTGTTATCGTCATAAATATTATCTTTAATATCGTCGTTATTATTGTCATTATCTTCTCTTTATTGTCTTTATTATCGTCGTTAATATTGTCGTTATTATCGTCGTTAATATCGTCGTTAATATCGTCATTATCATCGTTGTTATCGTCCTTATTATCCTCATAATTATCGTCGTTAATATCGTCGTTATTTTGTCATAATCATCGTCGTTAATGTCGTCGTTATTATCGTCATTATCTACGTTGTTATCGTCATAAATATCATCGATAATATCGTCGTTATTATTGTCATTATCTTCTTTTTATCGTCGTTATTAACGTCGTTATTATCGTCGTTAATATCGTCGTTAATATCGTCATTATCATCGTTGTTATCGTCCTTATCATCCTCATAATTATCGTCGTTAATATCGTCGTTATTTTGTCATAATCATCGTCGTTAATGTCGTCGTTATTATCGTCATTATCTACGTTGTTATCGTCATAAATATCATCGATAATATCGTCGTTATTATTGTCATTATCTTCTTTTTATCGTCGTTTTTAACGTCGTTATTATCGTCGTTAATATCGTCGTTAATATCGTCATTATCATCGTTGTTATCGTCCTTATCATCCTCATAATTATCGTCGTTAATATCGTCGTTATTTTGTCATAATCATCGTCGTTAATGTCGTCGTTATTATCGTCATTATCTACGTTGTTATCGTCATAAATATCATCGATAATATCGTCGTTATTATTGTCATTATCTTCTTTTTATCGTCGTTTTTAACGTCGTTAATATCGTCGTTATTATCGTCGTTAATATCGTCATTATCATCGTTGTTATCGTCCTTATCATCCTCATAATTATCGTCGTTAATATCGTCGTTATTTTGTCATAATCATCGTCGTTAATGTCGTCGTTATTATCGTCATTATCTACGTTGTTATCGTCATAAATATTATCGTTAATATCGTCGTTATTATTGTCATTATCTTCTTTTTATTGTCTTTATTATCGTCGTTAATATCGTCGTTATTATCGTCGTTAATATCGTCGTTAATATCGTCATTATCATCGTTGTTATCGTCCTTATTATCCTCATAATTATCGTCGTTAATATCGTCGTTATTTTGTCATAAACATCGTCGCTAATGTCGTCGTTATTATCGTCATTATCATCGTTGTTATCGTCCTTATCATCCTCATAATTATCGTCGTTAATATCGTCGTTATTTTGTCATAATCATCATCGTTAATGTCGTCGTTATTATCGTCATTGTCTACGTTGTTATCGTCATAAATATCATCGATAATATTGTCGTTATTATTGTCATTATCTTCTTTTTATCGTCGTTTTTAACGTCGTTATTATCGTCGTTAATATCGTCGTTAATATCGTCATTATAATCGTTGTTATCGTCCTTATTATCCTCATAATTATCGTCGTTAATATCGTCGTTATTTTGTCATAAACATCGTCGCTAATGTCGTCGTTATTATCGTCATTATCATCGTTGTTATCGTCCTTATCATCCTCATAATTATCGTCGTTAATATCGTCGTTATTTTGTCATAATCATCATCGTTAATGTCGTCGTTATTAACGTCATTATCTACCTTGTTATCGTCATAAATATCATCGTTAATATCGTCGTTATTATTTTCATTATCTTCTTTTTATTGTCTTTATTATCGTCGTTAATATCGTCGTTATTATCGTCGTTAATATCGTCGTTAATATCGTCATTGTCATCGTTGTTATCGTCCTTATTATCCTCATAATTATCGTCGTTAATATCGTCGTTATTTTGTCATAATCATCGTCGTTAATGTCGTCGTTATTATCGTCATTATCTACGTTGTTATCGTCATAAATATCATCGATAATATCGTCGTTATTATTGTCATTATCTTCTTTTTATCGTCGTTATTAACGTCGTTATTATCTTCGTTAATATCGTCGTTAATATCGTCATTATCATCGTTGTTATCGTCCTTATCATCCTCATAATCATCGTCGTTAATGTCGTCGTTATTATCGTCATTATCTACGTTGTTATCGTCATAAATATCATCGATAATATCGTCGTTATTATTGTCATTATCTTCTTTTTATCGTCGTTATTAACGTCGTTATTATCGTCGTTAATATCGTCGTTAATATCGTCATTATCATCGTTGTTATCGTCCTTATCATCCTCATAATTATCGTCGTTAATATCGTCGTTATTTTGTCACAATCATCGTCGTTAATGTCGTCGTTATTATCGTCATTATCATCGTTGTTATCGTCATAAATATCATCGATAATATCGTCGTTATTATTGTCATTATCTTCTTTTTATCGTCGTTATTAACGTCGTTATTATCGTCGTTAATATCGTCATTAATATCGTCATTATCATCGTTGTTATCGTCCTTATCATCCTCATAATTATCGTCGTTAATATCGTCGTTATTTTGTCATAATCATCGTCGTTAATGTCGTCGTTATTATCGTCATTATCTACGTTGTTATCGTCATAAATATCATCGATAATATCGTCGTTATTATTGTCATTATCTTCTTTTTATCGTCGTTATTAACGACGATAATATCGTCGTTATTATCGTCGTTAATATCGTCATTATCATCGTTGTTATCGTCCTTATTATCCTCATAATTATCGTCGTTAATATCGTCGTTATTTTGTCACAATCATCGTCGTTAATGTCGTCGTTATTATCGTCATTATCATCGTTGTTATCGTCCTTATCATCCTTATAATTATCGTCGTTAATATCGTCGTTATTTTGTCATAATCATCGTCGTTAATGTCGTCGTTATTATCGTCATTATCTACGTTGTTATCGTCATAAATATTATCGTTAATATCGTCGTTATTATTGTCATTATCTTCTTTTTATTGTCTTTATTATCGTCGTTAATATCGTCGTTATTATCGTCGTTAATATCGTCGTTAATATCGTCATTATCATCGTTGTTATCGTCCTTATTATCCTCATAATTATCGTCGTTAATATCGTCGTTATTTTGTCATAATCATCGTCGTTAATGTCGTCGTTATTATCGTCATTATCTACGTTGTTATCGTCATAAATATTATCTTTAATATCGTCGTTATTATTGTCATTATCTTCTCTTTATTGTCTTTATTATCGTCGTTAATATTGTCGTTATTATCGTCGTTAATATCGTCGTTAATATCGTCATTATCATCGTTGTTATCGTCCTTATTATCCTCATAATTATCGTCGTTAATATCGTCGTTATTTTGTCATAATCATCGTCGTTAATGTCGTCGTTATTATCGTCATTATCTACGTTGTTATCGTCATAAATATCATCGATAATATCGTCGTTATTATTGTCATTATCTTCTTTTTATCGTCGTTATTAACGTCGTTATTATCGTCGTTAATATCGTCGTTAATATCGTTATTATCATCGTTGTTATCGTCCTTATCATCCTCATAATTATCGTCGTTAATATCGTCGTTATTTTGTCATAATCATCGTCGTTAATGTCGTCGTTATTATCGTCATTATCTTCGTTGTTATCGTCATAATTATCATCGTTAATATCGTCGTTATTATTGTCATTATCTTCTTTTTATCGACGTTATTATCGTCGTTAATATCGTCGTTATTATCGTCGTTAATATCGTCATTATCATCGTTGTTATCGTCCTTATTATCCTCATAATTATCGTCGTTAATATCGTCGTTATTTAGTCACAATCATCGTCGTTAATGTCGTCGTTATTATCGTCATTATCATCGTTGTTATCGTCCTTATCATCCTCATAATTATCGTCGTTAATATCGTCGTTATTTTGTCATAATCATCGTCGTTAATGTCGTCGTTATTATCGTCATTATCTACGTTGTTATCGTCATAAATATTATCGTTAATATCGTCGTTATTATTGTCATTATCTTCTTTTTATTGTCTTTATTATCGTCGTTAATATCGTCGTTATTATCGTCGTTAATATCGTCGTTAATATCGTCATTATCATCGTTGTTATCGTCCTTATTATCCTCATAATTATCGTCGTTAATATCGTCGTTATTTTGTCATAATCATCGTCGTTAATGTCGTCGTTATTATCGTCATTATCTACGTTGTTATCGTCATAAATATCATCGATAATATCGTCGTTATTATTGTCATTATCTTCTTTTTATCGACGTTATTATCGTCGTTAATATCGTCGTTAATATCGTCGTTAATATCGTTATTATCATCGTTGTTATCGTCCTTATCATCCTCATAATTATCGTCGTTAATATCGTCGTTATTTTGTCATAATCATCGTCGTTAATGTCGTCGTTATTATCGTCATTGTCTTCGTTGTTATCGTCATAATTATCATCGTTAATATCGTCGTTATTATTGTCATTATCTTCTTTTTATCGACGTTATTATCGTCGTTAATATCGTCGTTATTATCGTCGTTAATATCGTCATTATCATCGTTGTTATCGTCCTTATTATCCTCATAATTATCGTCGTTAATATCGTCGTTATTTTGTCATAATCATCGTCGTTAATGTCGTCGTTATTATCGTCATTATCTACGTTGTTATCGTCATAAATATCATCGATAATATCGTCGTTATTATTGTCATTATCTTCTTTTTATCGTCGTTATTAACGTCGTTATTATCGTCGTTAATATCGTCGTTAATATCGTCATTATCATCGTTGTTATCGTCCTTATCATCCTCATAATTATCGTCGTTAATATCGTCGTTATTTTGTCATAATCATCGTCGTTAATGTCGTCGTTATTATCGTCATTATCTACGTTGTTATCGTCATAAATATCATCGATAATATCGTCGTTATTATTGTCATTATCTTCTTTTTATCGTCGTTTTTACCGTCGTTATTATCGTCGTTAATATCGTCGTTAATATCGTCATTATCATCGTTGTTATCGTCCTTATTATCCTCATAATTATCGTCGTTAATATCGTCGTTATTTTGTCATAATCATCGTCGTTAATGTCGTCGTTATTATCGTCATTATCTACGTTGTTATCGTCATAAATATCATCGATAATATCGTCGTTATTATTGTCATTATCTTCTTTTTATCGTCGTTATTAACGTCGTTATTATCGTCGTTAATATCGTCGTTAATATCGTCATTATCATCGTTGTTATCGTCCTTATTATCCTCATAATTATCGTCGTTAATATCGTCGTTATTTTGTCATAATCATCGTCATTAATGTCGTCGTTATTATCGTCATTATCTACGTTGTTATCGTCATAAATATCATCGATAATATCGTCGTTATTATTGTCATTATCTTCTTTTTATCGTCGTTATTAACGTCGTTATTATCGTCGTTAATATCGTCGTTAATATCGTCATTATCATCGTTGTTATCGTCCTTATCATCCTCATAATTATCGTCGTTAATATCGTCGTTATTTTGTCATAATCATCGTCGTTAATGTCGTCGTTATTATCGTCATTATCTTCGTTGTTATCGTCATAATTATCATCGTTAATATCGTCGTTATTATTGTCATTATCTTCTTTTTATCGACGTTATTATCGTCGTTAATATCGTCGTTATTATCGTCGTTAATAACGACATTATCATCGTTGTTATCGTCCTTATTATCCTCATAATTATCGTCGTTAATATCGTCGTTATTTTGTCACAATCATCGTCGTTAATGTCGTCGTTATTATCGTCATTATCATCGTTGTTATCGTCCTTATCATCCTCATAATTATCGTCGTTAATATCGTCGTTATTTTGTCATAATCATCGTCGTTAATGTCGTCGTTATTATCGTCATTATCTACGTTGTTATCGTCATAAATATTATCGTTAATATCGTCGTTATTATTGTCATTATCTTCTTTTTATTGTCTTTATTATCGTCGTTAATATCGTCGTTATTATCGTCGTTAATATCGTCATTATAATCGTTGTTATCGTCCTTATTATCCTCATAATTATCGTCGTTAATATCGTCGTTATTTTGTCATAAACATCGTCGCTAATGTCGTCGTTATTATCGTCATTATCATCGTTGTTATCGTCCTTATCATCCTCATGATTATCGTCGTTAATATCGTCGTTATTTTGTCATAATCATCATCGTTAATGTCGTCGTTATTATCGTCATTATCTACGTTGTTATCGTCATAAATATCATCGATAATATCGTCGTTATTATTGTCATTATCTTCTTTTTATCGTCGTTATTAACGTCGTTATTATCGTCGTTAATATCGTCGTTAATATCGTCATTATCATCGTTGTTATCGTCCTTATCATCCTCATAATTATCGTCGTTAATATCGTCGTTATTTTGTCATAATCATCGTCGTTAATGTCGTCGTTATTATCGTCATTATCTACGTTGTTATCGTCATAAATATCATCGATAATATCGTCGTTATTATTGTCATTATCTTCTTTTTATCGTCGTTATTAACGTCGTTATTATCGTCGTTAATATCGTCGTTAATATCGTCATTATAATCGTTGTTATCGTCCTTATTATCCTCATAATTATCGTCGTTAATATCGTCGTTATTTTGTCATAATCATCGTCGTTAATGTCGTCGTTATTATCGTCATTATCTACGTTGTTATCGTCATAAATATCATCGATAATATCGTCGTTATTATTGTCATTATCTTCTTTTTATCGTCGTTATTAACGTCGTTATTATCGTCGTTAATATCGTCGTTAATATCGTCATTATAATCGTTGTTATCGTCCTTATTATCCTCATAATTATCGTCGTTAATATCGTCGTTATTTTGTCATAATCATCGTCGTTAATGTCGTCGTTATTATCGTCATTATCTACGTTGTTATCGTCATAAATATCATCGATAATATCGTCGTTATTATTGTCATTATCTTCTTTTTATCGTCGTTATTAACGTCGTTATTATCGTCGTTAATATCGTCGTTAATATCGTCATTATCATCGTTGTTATCGTCCTTATCATCCTCATGATTATCGTCGTTAATATCGTCGTTATTTTGTCATAATCATCATCGTTAATGTCGTCGTTATTATCGTCATTATCTACGTTGTTATCGTCATAAATATCATCGATAATATCGTCGTTATTATTGTCATTATCTTCTTTTTATCGTCGTTTTTAACGTCGTTATTATCGTCGTTAATATCGTCGTTAATATCGTCATTATAATCGTTGTTATCGTCCTTATTATCCTCATAATTATCGTCGTTAATATCGTCGTTATTTTGTCATAAACATCGTCGCTAATGTCGTCGTTATTATCGTCATTATCATCGTTGTTATCGTCCTTATCATCCTCATAATTATCGTCGTTAATATCGTCGTTATTTTGTCATAATCATCATCGTTAATGTCGTCGTTATTATCGTCATTATCTACGTTGTTATCGTCATAAATATCATCGATAATATCGTCGTTATTATTGTCATTATCTTCTTTTTATCGTCGTTTTTAACGTCGTTATTATCGTCGTTTATATCGTCGTTAATATCGTCATTA
This sequence comes from Dolichovespula media, assembly GCA_911387685.1. Taxonomy (NCBI): domain Eukaryota; kingdom Metazoa; phylum Arthropoda; class Insecta; order Hymenoptera; family Vespidae; genus Dolichovespula; species Dolichovespula media. The sequence goes on along the minus strand of CAJVQJ010000033.1, from coordinate 93,746 downwards.
TAATCGTTGTTATCGTCCTTATTATCCTCATAATTATCGTCGTTAATATCGTCGTTATTTTGTCATAATCATCGTCGTTAATGTCGTCGTTATTATCGTCATTATCTACGTTGTTATCGTCATAAATATCATCGATAATATCGTCGTTATTATTGTCATTATCTTCTTTTTATCGTCGTTTCTAACGTCGTTATTATGGTCGTTAATATCGTCGTTAATATCGTCATTATCATCGTTGTTATCGTCCTTATCATCCTCATAATTATCGTCGTTAATATCGTCGTTATTTTGTCATAATCATCGTCGTTAATGTCGTCGTTATTATCGTCGTTATCTACGTTGTTATCGTCTTAAATATTATCTTTAATATCGTCGTTATTATTGTCATTATCTTCTCTTTATTGTCTTTATTATCGTCGTTAATATTGTCGTTATTATCGTCGTTAATATCGTCGTTAATATCGTCATTATCATCGTTGTTATCGTCCTTATTATCCTCATAATTATCGTCGTTAATATCGTCGTTATTTTGTCATAATCATCGTCGTTAATGTCGTCGTTATTATCGTCATTATCTACGTTGTTATCGTCATAAATATCATCGATAATATCGTCGTTATTATTGTCATTATCTTCTTTTTATCGTCGTTATTAACGTCGTTATTATCGTCGTTAATATCGTCGTTAATATCGTCATTATCATCGTTGTTATCGTCCTTATCATCCTCATAATTATCGTCGTTAATATCGTCGTTATTTTGTCATAATCATCGTCGTTAATGTCGTCGTTATTATCGTCATTATCTACGTTGTTATCGTCATAAATATCATCGATAATATCGTCGTTATTATTGTCATTATCTTCTTTTTATCGTCGTTTCTAACGTCGTTATTATCGTCGTTAATATCGTCGTTAATATCGTCATTATCATCGTTGTTATCGTCCTTATCATCCTCATAATTATCGTCGTTAATATCGTCGTTATTTTGTCATAATCATCGTCGTTAATGTCGTCGTTATTATCGTCGTTATCTACGTTGTTATCGTCTTAAATATTATCTTTAATATCGTCGTTATTATTGTCATTATCTTCTCTTTATTGTCTTTATTATCGTCGTTAATATTGTCGTTATTATCGTCGTTAATATCGTCGTTAATATCGTCATTATCATCGTTGTTATCGTCCTTATTATCCTCATAATTATCGTCGTTAATATCGTCGTTATTTTGTCATAATCATCGTCGTTAATGTCGTCGTTATTATCGTCATTATCTACGTTGTTATCGTCATAAATATCATCGATAATATCGTAGTTATTATTGTCATTATCTTCTTTTTATCGTCGTTATTAACGTCGTTATTATCGTCGTTAATATCGTCGTTAATATCGTCATTATCATCGTTGTTATCGTCCTTATCATCCTCATAATTATCGTCGTTAATATCGTCGTTATTTTGTCATAATCATCGTCGTTAATGTCGTCGTTATTATCGTCATTATCTACGTTGTTATCGTCATAAATATTATCTTTAATATCGTCGTTATTATTGTCATTATCTTCTCTTTATTGTCTTTATTATCGTCGTTAATATTGTCGTTATTATCGTCGTTAATATCGTCGTTAATATCGTCATTATCATCGTTGTTATCGTCCTTATTATCCTCATAATTATCGTCGTTAATATCGTCGTTATTTTGTCATAATCATCGTCGTTAATGTCGTCGTTATTATCGTCATTATCTACGTTGTTATCGTCATAAATATCATCGATAATATCGTCGTTATTATTGTCATTATCTTCTTTTTATCGTCGTTATTAACGTCGTTATTATCGTCGTTAATATCGTCGTTAATATCGTCATTATCATCGTTGTTATCGTCCTTATCATCCTCATAATTATCGTCGTTAATATCGTCGTTATTTTGTCATAATCATCGTCGTTAATGTCGTCGTTATTATCGTCATTATCTACGTTGTTATCGTCATAAATATCATCGATAATATCGTCGTTATTATTGTCATTATCTTCTTTTTATCGTCGTTTTTACCGTCGTTATTATCGTCGTTAATATCGTCGTTAATATCGTCATTATCATCGTTGTTATCGTCCTTATCATCTTCATAATTATCGTCGTTAATATCGTCGTTATTTTGTCATAATCATCGTCGTTAATGTCGTCGTTATTATCGTCATTATCTACGTTGTTATCGTCATAAATATCATCGATAATATCGTCGTTATTATTGTCATTATCTTCTCTTTATTGTCTTTATTATCGTCGTTAATATCGTCGTTATTATCGTCGTTAATATCGTCGTTAATATCGTCATTATCATCGTTGTTATCGTCCTTATTATCCTCATAATTATCGTCGTTAATATCGTCGTTATTTTGTCATAATCATCGTCGTTAATGTCGTCGTTATTATCGTCATTATCTACGTTGTTATCGTCATAAATATCATCGATAATATCGTCGTTATTATTGTCATTATCTTCTTTTTATCGTCGTTATTAACGTCGTTATTATCGTCGTTAATATCGTCGTTAATATCGTTATTATCGTCGTTGTTATCGTCCTTATCATCCTCATAATTATCGCCGTTAATATCGTCGTTATTTTGTCATAATCATCGTCGTTAATGTCGTCGTTATTATCGTCATTATCTTCGTTGTTATCGTCATAATTATCATCGTTAATATCGTCGTTATTATTGTCATTATCTTCTTTTTATCGACGTTATTATCGTCGTTAATATCGTCGTTATTATCGTCGTTAATATCGTCATTATCATCGTTGTTATCGTCCTTATTATCCTCATAATTATCGTCGTTAATATCGTCGTTATTTTGTCACAATCATCGTCGTTAATGTCGTCGTTATTATCGTCATTATCATCGTTGTTATCGTCCTTATCATCCTCATAATTTTCGTCGTTAATATCGTCGTTATTTTGTCATAATCATCGTCGTTAATGTCGTCGTTATTATCGTCATTATCTACGTTGTTATCGTCATAAATATTATCGTTAATATCGTCGTTATTATTGTCATTATCTTCTTTTTATTGTCTTTATTATCGTCGTTAATATCGTCGTTATTATCGTCGTTAATATCGTCGTTAATATCGTCATTATCATCGTTGTTATCGTCCTTATTATCCTCATAATTATCGTCGTTAATATCGTCGTTATTTTGTCATAAACATCGTCGCTAATGTCGTCGTTATTATCGTCATTATCATCGTTGTTATCGTCCTTATCATCCTCATAATTATCGTCGTTAATATCGTCGTTATTTTGTCATAATCATCATCGTTAATGTCGTCGTTATTATCGTCATTGTCTACGTTGTTATCGTCATAAATATCATCGATAATATTGTCGTTATTATTGTCATTATCTTCTTTTTATCGTCGTTTTTAACGTCGTTATTATCGTCGGTAATATCGTCGTTAATATCGTCATTATAATCGTTGTTATCGTCCTTATTATCCTCATAATTATCGTCGTTAATATCGTCGTTATTTTGTCATAAACATCGTCGCTAATGTCGTCGTTATTATCGTCATTATCATCGTTGTTATCGTCCTTATCATCCTCATAATTATCGTCGTTAATATCGTCGTTATTTTGTCATAATCATCGTCGTTAATGTCGTCGTTATTATCGTCATTATCTACGTTGTTATCGTCATAAATATTATCTTTAATATCGTCGTTATTATTGTCATTATCTTCTCTTTATTGTCTTTATTATCGTCGTTAATATTGTCGTTATTATCGTCGTTAATATCGTCGTTAATATCGTCATTATCATCGTTGTTATCGTCCTTATTATCCTCATAATTATCGTCGTTAATATCGTCGTTATTTTGTCATAATCATCGTCGTTAATGTCGTCGTTATTATCGTCATTATCTACGTTGTTATCGTCATAAATATCATCGATAATATCGTCGTTATTATTGTCATTATCTTCTTTTTATCGTCGTTATTAACGTCGTTATTATCGTCGTTAATATCGTCGTTAATATCGTCATTATCATCGTTGTTATCGTCCTTATCATCCTCATAATTATCGTCGTTAATATCGTCGTTATTTTGTCATAGTAATCGTCGTTAATGTCGTCGTTATTATCGTCATTATCTACGTTGTTATCGTCATAAATATCATCGATAATATCGTCGTTATTATTGTCATTATCTTCTTTTTATCGTCGTTTTTAACGTCGTTATTATCGTCGTTAATATCGTCGTTAATATCGTCATTATCATCGTTGTTATCGTCCTTATCATCCTCATAATTATCGTCGTTAATATCGTCGTTATTTTGTCATAGTCATCGTCGTTAATGTCGTCGTTATTATCGTCATTATCTACGTTGTTATCGTCATAAATATTATCTTTAATATCGTCGTTATTATTGTCATTATCTTCTCTTTATTGTCTTTATTATCGTCGTTAATATTGTCGTTATTATCGTCGTTAATATCGTCGTTAATATCGTCATTATCATCGTTGTTATCGTCCTTATCATCCTCATAATTATCGTCGTTAATATCGTCGTTATTTTGTCATAATCATCGTCGTTAATGTCGTCGTTATTATCGTCATTATCTACGTTGTTATCGTCATAAATATCATCGATAATACCGTCGTTATTATTGTCATTATCTTCTTTTTATCGTCGTTTTTACCGTCGTTATTATCGTCGTTAATATCGTCGTTAATATCGTCATTATCATCGTTGTTATCGTCCTTATCATCCTCATAATTATCGTCGTTAATATCGTCGTTATTTTGTCATAATCATCGTCGTTAATGTCGTCGTTATTATCGTCATTATCTACGTTGTTATCGTCATAAATATTATCTTTAATATCGTCGTTATTATTGTCATTATCTTCTCTTTATTGTCTTTATTATCGTCGTTAATATTGTCGTTATTATCGTCGTTAATATCGTCGTTAATATCGTCATTATCATCGTTGTTATCGTCCTTATTATCCTCATAATTATCGTCGTTAATATCGTCGTTATTTTGTCATAATCATCGTCGTTAATGTCGTCGTTATTATCGTCATTATCTACGTTGTTATCGTCATAAATATCATCGATAATATCGTCGTTATTATTGTCATTATCTTCTTTTTATCGTCGTTATTAACGTCGTTATTATCGTCGTTAATATCGTCGTTAATATCGTTATTATCATCGTTGTTATCGTCCTTATCATCCTCATAATTATCGCCGTTAATATCGTCGTTATTTTGTCATAATCATCGTCGTTAATGTCGTCGTTATTATCGTCATTATCTTCGTTGTTATCGTCATAATTATCATCGTTAATATCGTCGTTATTATTGTCATTATCTTCTTTTTATCGACGTTATTATCGTCGTTAATATCGTCGTTATTATCGTCGTTAATATCGTCATTATCATCGTTGTTATCGTCCTTATTATCCTCATAATTATCGTCGTTAATATCGTCGTTATTTTGTCACAATCATCGTCGTTAATGTCGTCGTTATTATCGTCATTATCATCGTTGTTATCGTCCTTATCATCCTCATAATTATCGTCGTTAATATCGTCGTTATTTTGTCATAATCATCGTCGTTAATGTCGTCGTTATTATCGTCATTATCTACGTTGTTATCGTCATAAATATTATCGTTAATATCGTCGTTATTATTGTCATTATCTTCTTTTTATTGTCTTTATTATCGTCGTTAATATCGTCGTTATTATCGTCGTTAATATCGTCGTTAATATCGTCATTATCATCGTTGTTATCGTCCTTATTATCCTCATAATTATCGTCGTTAATATCGTCGTTATTTTGTCATAAACATCGTCGCTAATGTCGTCGTTATTATCGTCATTATCATCGTTGTTATCGTCCTTATCATCCTCATAATTATCGTCGTTAATATCGTCGTTATTTTGTCATAATCATCATCGTTAATGTCGTCGTTATTATCGTCATTGTCTACGTTGTTATCGTCATAAATATCATCGATAATATTGTCGTTATTATTGTCATTATCTTCTTTTTATCGTCGTTTTTAACGTCGTTATTATCGTCGTTAATATCGTCGTTAATATCGTCATTATCATCGTTGTTATCGTCCTTATTATCCTCATAATTATCGTCGTTAATATCGTCGTTATTTTGTCATAATCATCGTCGTTAATGTCGTCGTTATTATCGTCATTATCTACGTTGTTATCGTCATAAATATCATCGATAATATCGTCGTTATTATTGTCATTATCTTCTTTTTATCGTCGTTTCTAACGTCGTTATTATCGTCGTTAATATCGTCGTTAATATCGTCATTATCATCGTTGTTATCGTCCTTATCATCCTCATAATTATCGTCGTTAATATCGTCGTTATTTTGTCATAATCATCGTCGTTAATGTCGTCGTTATTATCGTCGTTATCTACGTTGTTATCGTCTTAAATATTATCTTTAATATCGTCGTTATTATTGTCATTATCTTCTCTTTATTGTCTTTATTATCGTCGTTAATATTGTCGTTATTATCGTCGTTAATATCGTCGTTAATATCGTCATTATCATCGTTGTTATCGTCCTTATTATCCTCATAATTATCGTCGTTAATATCGTCGTTATTTTGTCATAATCATCGTCGTTAATGTCGTCGTTATTATCGTCATTATCTACGTTGTTATCGTCATAAATATCATCGATAATATCGTCGTTATTATTGTCATTATCTTCTTTTTATCGTCGTTATTAACGTCGTTATTATCGTCGTTAATATCGTCGTTAATATCGTCATTATCATCGTTGTTATCGTCCTTATCATCCTCATAATTATCGTCGTTAATATCGTCGTTATTTTGTCATAATCATCGTCGTTAATGTCGTCGTTATTATCGTCATTATCTACGTTGTTATCGTCATAAATATCATCGATAATATCGTCGTTATTATTGTCATTATCTTCTTTTTATCGTCGTTTCTAACGTCGTTATTATCGTCGTTAATGTCGTCGTTATTATCGTCATTATCATCGTTGTTATCGTCCTTATCATCCTCATAATTATCGTCGTTAATATCGTCGTTATTTTGTCATAATCATCATCGTTAATGTCGTCGTTATTATCGTCATTATCTACGTTGTTATCGTCATAAATATCATCGATAATATCGTCGTTATTATTGTCATTATCTTCTTTTTATCGTCGTTTTTAACGTCGTTATTATCGTCGTTAATATCGTCGTTAATATCGTCATTATAATCGTTGTTATCGTCCTTATTATCCTCATAATTATCGTCGTTAATATCGTCGTTATTTTGTCATAATCATCGTCGTTAATGTCGTCGTTATTATCGTCATTATCTACGTTGTTATCGTCATAAATATCATCGATAATATCGTCGTTATTATTGTCATTATCTTCTTTTTATCGTCGTTTCTAACGTCGTTATTATCGTCGTTAATATCGTCGTTAATATCGTCATTATCATCGTTGTTATCGTCCTTATCATCCTCATAATTATCGTCGTTAATATCGTCGTTATTTTGTCATAATCATCGTCGTTAATGTCGTCGTTATTATCGTCGTTATCTACGTTGTTATCGTCTTAAATATTATCTTTAATATCGTCGTTATTATTGTCATTATCTTCTCTTTATTGTCTTTATTATCGTCGTTAATATTGTCGTTATTATCGTCGTTAATATCGTCGTTAATATCGTCATTATCATCGTTGTTATCGTCCTTATCATCCTCATAATTATCGTCGTTAATATCGTCGTTATTTTGTCATAATCATCGTCGTTAATGTCGTCGTTATTATCGTCATTATCTACGTTGTTATCGTCATAAATATCATCGATAATATCGTCGTTATTATTGTCATTATCTTCTTTTTATCGTCGTTTCTAACGTCGTTATTATCGTCGTTAATATCGTCGTTAATATCGTCATTATCATCGTTGTTATCGTCCTTATTATCCTCATAATTATCGTCGTTAATATCGTCGTTATTTTGTCATAATCATCGTCGTTAATGTCGTCGTTATTATCGTCATTATCTACGTTGTTATCGTCATAAATATCATCGATAATATCGTCGTTATTATTGTCATTATCTTCTTTTTATCGTCGTTTCTAACGTCGTTATTATCGTCGTTAATATCGTCGTTAATATCGTCATTATCATCGTTGTTATCGTCCTTATCATCCTCATAATTATCGTCGTTAATATCGTCGTTATTTTGTCATAATCATCGTCGTTAATGTCGTCGTTATTATCGTCGTTATCTACGTTGTTATCGTCTTAAATATTATCTTTAATATCGTCGTTATTATTGTCATTATCTTCTCTTTATTGTCTTTATTATCGTCGTTAATATTGTCGTTATTATCGTCGTTAATATCGTCGTTAATATCGTCATTATCATCGTTGTTATCGTCCTTATCATCCTCATAATTATCGTCGTTAATATCGTCGTTATTTTGTCATAATCATCGTCGTTAATGTCGTCGTTATTATCGTCATTATCTACGTTGTTATCGTCATAAATATCATCGATAATATCGTCGTTATTATTGTCATTATCTTCTTTTTATCGTCGTTTCTAACGTCGTTATTATCGTCGTTAATGTCGTCGTTATTATCGTCATTATCATCGTTGTTATCGTCCTTATCATCCTCATAATTATCGTCGTTAATATCGTCGTTATTTTGTCATAATCATCGTCGTTAATGTCGTCGTTATTATCGTCATTATCTACGTTGTTATCGTCATAAATATCATCGATAATATCGTCGTTATTATTGTCATTATCTTCTTTTTATCGTCGTTTCTAACGTCGTTATTATCGTCGTTAATATCGTCGTTAATATCGTCATTATCATCGTTGTTATCGTCCTTATCATCCTCATAATTATCGTCGTTAATATCGTCGTTATTTTGTCATAATCATCGTCGTTAATGTCGTCGTTATTATCGTCGTTATCTACGTTGTTATCGTCTTAAATATTATCTTTAATATCGTCGTTATTATTGTCATTATCTTCTCTTTATTGTCTTTATTATCGTCGATAATATTGTCGTTATTATCGTCGTTAATATCGTCGTTAATATCGTCATTATCATCGTTGTTATCGTCCTTATTATCCTCATAATTATCGTCGTTAATATCGTCGTTATTTTGTCATAATCATCGTCGTTAATGTCGTCGTTATTATCGTCATTATCTACGTTGTTATCGTCATAAATATCATCGATAATATCGTCGTTATTATTGTCATTATCTTCTTTTTATCGTCGTTATTAACGTCGTTATTATCGTCGTTAATATCGTCGTTAATATCGTCATTATCATCGTTGTTATCGTCCTTATCATCCTCATAATTATCGTCGTTAATATCGTCGTTATTTTGTCATAATCATCGTCGTTAATGTCGTCGTTATTATCGTCATTATCTACGTTGTTATCGTCATAAATATTATCTTTAATATCGTCGTTATTATTGTCATTATCTTCTCTTTATTGTCTTTATTATCGTCGTTAATATTGTCGTTATTATCGTCGTTAATATCGTCGTTAATATCGTCATTATCATCGTTGTTATCGTCCTTATTATCCTCATAATTATCGTCGTTAATATCGTCGTTATTTTGTCATAATCATCGTCGTTAATGTCGTCGTTATTATCGTCATTATCTACGTTGTTATCGTCATAAATATCATCGATAATATCGTCGTTATTATTGTCATTATCTTCTTTTTATCGTCGTTATTAACGTCGTTATTATCGTCGTTAATATCGTCGTTAATATCGTCATTATCATCGTTGTTATCGTCCTTATCATCCTCATAATTATCGTCGTTAATATCGTCGTTATTTTGTCATAATCATCGTCGTTAATGTCGTCGTTATTATCGTCATTATCTACGTTGTTATCGTCATAAATATCATCGATAATATCGTCGTTATTATTGTCATTATCTTCTTTTTATCGTCGTTTTTACCGTCGTTATTATCGTCGTTAATATCGTCGTTAATATCGTCATTATCATCGTTGTTATCGTCCTTATCATCTTCATAATTATCGTCGTTAATATCGTCGTTATTTTGTCATAATCATCGTCGTTAATGTCGTCGTTATTATCGTCATTATCTACGTTGTTATCGTCATAAATATCATCGATAATATCGTCGTTATTATTGTCATTATCTTCTCTTTATTGTCTTTATTATCGTCGTTAATATTGTCGTTATTATCGTCGTTAATATCGTCGTTAATATCGTCATTATCATCGTTGTTATCGTCCTTATTATCCTCATAATTATCGTCGTTAATATCGTCGTTATTTTGTCATAATCATCGTCGTTAATGTCGTCGTTATTATCGTCATTATCTACGTTGTTATCGTCATAAATATCATCGATAATATCGTCGTTATTATTGTCATTATCTTCTTTTTATCGTCGTTATTAACGTCGTTATTATCGTCGTTAATATCGTCGTTAATATCGTTATTATCATCGTTGTTATCGTCCTTATCATCCTCATAATTATCGCCGTTAATATCGTCGTTATTTTGTCATAATCATCGTCGTTAATGTCGTCGTTATTATCGTCATTATCTTCGTTGTTATCGTCATAATTATCATCGTTAATATCGTCGTTATTATTGTCATTATCTTCTTTTTATCGACGTTATTATCGTCGTTAATATCGTCGTTATTATCGTCGTTAATATCGTCATTATCATCGTTGTTATCGTCCTTATTATCCTCATAATTATCGTCGTTAATATCGTCGTTATTTTGTCACAATCATCGTCGTTAATGTCGTCGTTATTATCGTCATTATCATCGTTGTTATCGTCCTTATCATCCTCATAATTATCGTCGTTAATATCGTCGTTATTTTGTCATAGTAATCGTCGTTAATGTCGTCGTTATTATCGTCATTATCTACGTTGTTATCGTCATAAATATCATCGATAATATCGTCGTTATTATTGTCATTATCTTCTTTTTATCGTCGTTTTTAACGTCGTTATTATCGTCGTTAATATCGTCGTTAATATCGTCATTATCATCGTTGTTATCGTCCTTATCATCCTCATAATTATCGTCGTTAATATCGTCGTTATTTTGTCATAGTCATCGTCGTTAATGTCGTCGTTATTATCGTCATTATCTACGTTGTTATCGTCATAAATATTATCTTTAATATCGTCGTTATTATTGTCATTATCTTCTCTTTATTGTCTTTATTATCGTCGTTAATATTGTCGTTATTATCGTCGTTAATATCGTCGTTAATATCGTCATTATCATCGTTGTTATCGTCCTTATCATCCTCATAATTATCGTCGTTAATATCGTCGTTATTTTGTCATAATCATCGTCGTTAATGTCGTCGTTATTATCGTCATTATCTACGTTGTTATCGTCATAAATATCATCGATAATACCGTCGTTATTATTGTCATTATCTTCTTTTTATCGTCGTTTTTACCGTCGTTATTATCGCCGTTAATATCGTCGTTAATATCGTCATTATCATCGTTGTTATCGTCCTTATCATCCTCATAATTATCGTCGTTAATATCGTCGTTATTTTGTCATAATCATCGTCGTTAATGTCGTCGTTATTATCGTCATTATCTACGTTGTTATCGTCATAAATATTATCTTTAATATCGTCGTTATTATTGTCATTATCTTCTCTTTATTGTCTTTATTATCGTCGTTAATATTGTCGTTATTATCGTCGTTAATATCGTCGTTAATATCGTCATTATCATCGTTGTTATCGTCCTTATTATCCTCATAATTATCGTCGTTAATATCGTCGTTATTTTGTCATAATCATCGTCGTTAATGTCGTCGTTATTATCGTCATTATCTACGTTGTTATCGTCATAAATATCATCGATAATATCGTCGTTATTATTGTCATTATCTTCTTTTTATCGTCGTTATTAACGTCGTTATTATCGTCGTTAATATCGTCGTTAATATCGTTATTATCATCGTTGTTATCGTCCTTATCATCCTCATAATTATCGCCGTTAATATCGTCGTTATTTTGTCATAATCATCGTCGTTAATGTCGTCGTTATTATCGTCATTATCTTCGTTGTTATCGTCATAATTATCATCGTTAATATCGTCGTTATTATTGTCATTATCTTCTTTTTATCGACGTTATTATCGTCGTTAATATCGTCGTTATTATCGTCGTTAATATCGTCATTATCATCGTTGTTATCGTCCTTATTATCCTCATAATTATCGTCGTTAATATCGTCGTTATTTTGTCACAATCATCGTCGTTAATGTCGTCGTTATTATCGTCATTATCATCGTTGTTATCGTCCTTATCATCCTCATAATTATCGTCGTTAATATCGTCGTTATTTTGTCATAATCATCGTCGTTATTGTCGTCGTTATTATCGTCATTATCTACGTTGTTATCGTCATAAATATTATCGTTAATATCGTCGTTATTATTGTCATTATCTTCTTTTTATTGTCTTTATTATCGTCGTTAATATCGTCGTTATTATCGTCGTTAATATCGTCGTTAATATCGTCATTATCATCGTTGTTATCGTCCTTATTATCCTCATAATTATCGTCGTTAATATCGTCGTTATTTTGTCATAAACATCGTCGCTAATGTCGTCGTTATTATCGTCATTATCATCGTTGCTATCGTCCTTATCATCCTCATAATTATCGTCGTTAATATCGTCGTTATTTTGTCATAATCATCATCGTTAATGTCGTCGTTATTATCGTCATTGTCTACGTTGTTATCGTCATAAATATCATCGATAATATCGTCGTTATTATTGTCATTATCTTCTTTTTATCGTCGTTATTAACGTCGTTATTATCGTCGTTAATATCGTCGTTAATATCGTCATTATCATCGTTGTTATCGTCCTTATCATCCTCATAATTATCGTCGTTAATATCGTCGTTATTTTGTCATAATCATCGTCGTTAATGTCGTCGTTATTATCGTCATTATCTACGTTGTTATCGTCATTAATATCATCGATAATATCGTCGTTATTATTGTCATTATCTTCTTTTTATCGTCGTTTTTAACGTCGTTATTATCGTCGTTAATATCGTCGTTAATATCGTCATTATCATCGTTGTTATCGTCCTTATTATCCTCATAATTATCGTCGTTAATATCGTCGTTATTTTGTCATAATCATCGTCGTTAATGTCGTCGTTATTATCGTCATTATCTACGTTGTTATCGTCATAAATATCATCGATAATATCGTCGTTATTATTGTCATTATCTTCTTATTATCGTCGTTATTAACGTCGTTATTATCGTCGTTAATATCGTCGTTAATATCGTCATTATCATCGTTGTTATCGTCCTTATCATCCTCATAATTATCGTCGTTAATATCGTCGTTATTTTGTCATAATCATCGTCGTTAATGTCGTCGTTATTATCGTCATTATCTACGCTGTTATCGTCATAAATATCATCGATAATATCGTCGTTATTATTGTCATTATCTTCTTTTTATCGTCGTTTTTAACGTCGTTATTATCGTCGTTAATATCGTCGTTAATATCGTCATTATCATCGTTGTTATCGTCCTTATCATCCTCATAATTATCGTCGTTAATATCGTCGTTATTTTGTCATAATCATCGTCGTTAATGTCGTCGTTATTATCGTCATTATCTACGTTGTTATCGTCATAAATATTATCTTTAATATCGTCGTTATTATTGTCATTATCTTCTCTTTATTGTCTTTATTATCGTCGTTAATATTGTCGTTATTATTGTCGTTAATATCGTCGTTAATATCGTCATTATCATCGTTGTTATCGTCCTTATTATCCTCATAATTATCGTCGTTAATATCGTCGTTATTTTGTCATAATCATCGTCGTTAATGTCGTCGTTATTATCGTCATTATCTACGTTGTTATCGTCATAAATATCATCGATAATATCGTCGTTATTATTGTCATTATCTTCTTTTTATCGTCGTTATTAACGTCGTTATTATCGTCGTTAATATCGTCGTTAATATCGTCATTATCATCGTTGTTATCGTCCTTATCATCCTCATAATTATCGTCGTTAATATCGTCGTTATTTTGTCATAATCATCGTCGTTAATGTCGTCGTTATTATCGTCATTATCTACGTTGTTATCGTCATAAATATCATCGATAATATCGTCGTTATTATTGTCATTATCTTCTTTTTATCGTCGTTTTTACCGTCGTTATTATCGTCGTTAATATCGTCGTTAATATCGTCATTTTCATCGTTGTTATCGTCCTTATCATCCTCATAATTATCGTCGTTAATATCGTCGTTATTTTGTCATAATCATCGTCGTTAATGTCGTCGTTATTATCGTCATTATCTACGTTGTTATCGTCATAAATATTATCTTTAATATCGTCGTTATTATTGTCATTATCTTCTCTTTATTGTCTTTATTATCGTGGTTAATATTGTCGTTATTATCGTCGTTAATATCGTCGTTAATATCGTCATTATCATCGTTGTTATCGTCCTTATTATCCTCATAATTATCGTCGTTAATATCGTCGTTATTTTGTCATAATCATCGTCGTTAATGTCGTCGTTATTATCGTCATTATCTACGTTGTTATCGTCATAAATATTATCTTTAATATCGTCGTTATTATTGTCATTATCTTCTCTTTATTGTCTTTTTTATCGTCGTTAATATTGTCGTTATTATCGTCGTTAATATCGTCGTTAATATCGTCATTATCATCGTTGTTATCGTCCTTATTATCCTGAAATAATTATCGTCGTTAATATCGTCGTTATTATGTCATAATCATCGTCGTTAATGTCGTCGTTATTATCGTCATTATCTACGTTGTTATCGTCATAAATATCATCGATAATATCGTGGTTATTATTGTCATTATCTTCTTTTTATCGTCGTTATTAACGTCGTTATTATCGTCGTTAATATCGTCGTTAATATCGTTATTATCATCGTTGTTATCGTCCTTATCATCCTCATAATTATCGTCGTTAATATCGTCGTTATTTTGTCATAATCATCGTCGTTAATGTCGTCGTTATTATCGTCATTATCTTCGTTGTTATCGTCATAATTATCATCGTTAATATCGTCGTTATTATTGTCATTATCTTCTTTTTATCGACGTTATTATCGTCGTTAATATCGTCGTTATTATCGTCGTTAATATCGTCATTATCATCGTTGTTATCGTCCTTATTATCCTCATAATTATCGTCGTTAATATCGTCGTTATTTTGTCACAATCATCGTCGTTAATGTCGTCGTTATTATCGTCATTATCATCGTTGTTATCGTCCTTATCATCCTCATAATTATCGTCGTTAATATCGTCGTTATTTTGTCATAATCATCGTCGTTAATGTCGTCGTTATTATCGTCATTATCTACGTTGTTATCGTCATAAATATTATCGTTAATATCGTCGTTATTATTGTCATTATCTTCTTTTTATTGTCTTTATTATCGTCGTTAATATCGTCGTTATTATCGTCGTTAATATCGTCGTTAATATCGTCATTATCATCGTTGTTATCGTCCTTATTATCCTCATAATTATCGTCGTTAATATCGTCGTTATTTTGTCATAAACATCGTCGCTAATGTCGTCGTTATTATCGTCATTATCATCGTTGTTATCGTCCTTATCATCCTCATAATTATCGTCGTTAATATCGTCGTTATTTTGTCATAATCATCATCGTTAATGTCGTCGTTATTATCGTCATTGTCTACGTTGTTATCGTCATAAATATCATCGATAATATTGTCGTTATTATTGTCATTATCTTCTTTTTATCGTCGTTTTTAACGTCGTTATTATAGTCGTTAATATCGTCGTTAATATCGTCATTATAATCGTTGTTATCGTCCTTATTATCCTCATAATTATCGTCGTTAATATCGTCGTTATTTTGTCATAAACATCGTCGCTAATGTCGTCGTTATTATCGTCATTATCATCGTTGTTATCGTCCTTATCATCCTCATAATTATCGTCGTTAATATCGTCGTTATTTTGTCATAATCAT
This sequence comes from Dolichovespula media, assembly GCA_911387685.1. Taxonomy (NCBI): domain Eukaryota; kingdom Metazoa; phylum Arthropoda; class Insecta; order Hymenoptera; family Vespidae; genus Dolichovespula; species Dolichovespula media. Next base: position 77,608 of record CAJVQJ010000033.1, on the reverse strand, counting down.
CGTCGTTAATGTCGTCGTTATTATCGTCATTATCTACGTTGTTATCGTCATAAATATTATCTTTAATATCGTCGTTATTATTGTCATTATCTTCTCTTTATTGTCTTTATTATCGTCGTTAATATTGTCGTTATTATCGTCGTTAATATCGTCGTTAATATCGTCATTATCATCGTTGTTATCGTCCTTATTATCCTCATAATTATCGTCGTTAATATCGTCGTTATTTTGTCATAATCATCGTCGTTAATGTCGTCGTTATTATCGTCATTATCTACGTTGTTATCGTCATAAATATCATCGATAATATCGTCGTTATTATTGTCATTATCTTCTTTTTATCGTCGTTATTAACGTCGTTATTATCGTCGTTAATATCGTCGTTAATATCGTCATTATCATCGTTGTTATCGTCCTTATTATCCTCATAATTATCGTCGTTAATATCGTCGTTATTTTGTCATAATCATCGTCGTTAATGTCGTCGTTATTATCGTCATTATCTACGTTGTTATCGTCATAAATATCATCGATAATATCGTGGTTATTATTGTCATTATCTTCTTTTTATCGTCGTTTTTACCGTCGTTATTATCGTCGTTAATATCGTCGTTAATATCGTCATTATCATCGTTGTTATCGTCCTTATCATCCTCATAATTATCGTCGTTAATATCGTCGTTATTTTGTCATAATCATCGTCGTTAATGTCGTCGTTATTATCGTCATTATCTACGTTGTTATCGTCATAAATATTATCTTTAATATCGTCGTTATTATTGTCATTATCTTCTCTTTATTGTCTTTATTATCGTCGTTAATATTGTCGTTATTATCGTCGTTAATATCGTCGTTAATATCGTCATTATCATCGTTGTTATCGTCCTTATCATCCTCATAATTATCGTCGTTAATATCGTCGTTATTTTGTCATAATCATCGTCGTTAATGTCGTCGTTATTATCGTCATTATCTACGTTGTTATCGTCATAAATATCATCGATAATATCGTCGTTATTATTGTCATTATCTTCTTTTTATCGTCGTTATTAACGTCGTTATTATCGTCGTTAATATCGTTATTATCATCGTTGTTATCGTCCTTATCATCCTCATAATTATCGTCGTTAATATCGTCGTTATTTTGTCATAATCATCGTCGTTAATGTCGTCGTTATTATCGTCATTATCTTCGTTGTTATCGTCATAATTATCATCGTTAATATCGTCGTTATTATTGTCATTATCTTCTTTTTATCGACGTTATTATCGTCGTTAATATCGTCGTTATTATCGTCGTTAATATCGTCATTATCATCGTTGTTATCGTCCTTATTATCCTCATAATTATCGTCGTTAATATCGTCGTTATTTTGTCACAATCATCGTCGTTAATGTCGTCGTTATTATCGTCATTATCATCGTTGTTATCGTCCTTATCATCCTCATAATTATCGTCGTTAATATCGTCGTTATTTTGTCATAATCATCGTCGTTAATGTCGTCGTTATTATCGTCATTATCTACGTTGTTATCGTCATAAATATCATCGATAATATCGTCGTTATTATTGTCATTATCTTCTTTTTATCGTCGTTATTAACGTCGTTATTATCGTCGTTAATATCGTCGTTAATATCGTCATTATCATCGTTGTTATCGTCCTTATCATCCTCATAATTATCGTCGTTAATATCGTCGTTATTTTGTCATAATCATCGTCGTTAATGTCGTCGTTATTATCGTCATTATCTACGTTGTTATCGTCATAAATATCATCGATAATATCGTCGTTATTATTGTCATTATCTTCTTTTTATCGTCGTTTTTAACGTCGTTATTATCGTCGTTAATATCGTCGTTAATATCGTCATTATCATCGTTGTTATCGTCCTTATCATCCTCATAATTATCGTCGTTAATATCGTCGTTATTTTGTCATAATCATCGTCGTTAATGTCGTCGTTATTATCGTCATTATCTACGTTGTTATCGTCATAAATATTATCTTTAATATCGTCGTTATTATTGTCATTATCTTCTCTTTATTGTCTTTATTATCGTCGTTAATATTGTCGTTATTATCGTCGTTAATATCGTCGTTAATATCGTCATTATCATCGTTGTTATCGTCCTTATTATCCTCATAATTATCGTCGTTAATATCGTCGTTATTTTGTCATAATCATCGTCGTTAATGTCGTCGTTATTATCGTCATTATCTACGTTGTTATCGTCATAAATATTATCTTTAATATCGTCGTTATTATTGTCATTATCTTCTCTTTATTGTCTTTATTATCGTCGTTAATATTGTCGTTATTATCGTCGTTAATATCGTCGTTAATATCGTCATTATCATCGTTGTTATCGTCCTTATTATCCTCATAATTATCGTCGTTAATATCGTCGTTATTTTGTCATAATCATCGTCGTTAATGTCGTCGTTATTATCGTCATTATCTACGTTGTTATCGTCATAAATATCATCGATAATATCGTCGTTATTATTGTCATTATCTTCTTTTTATCGTCGTTATTAACGTCGTTATTATCGTCGTTAATATCGTCGTTAATATCGTTATTATCATCGTTGTTATCGTCCTTATCATCCTCATAATTATCGTCGTTAATATCGTCGTTATTTTCTCATAATCATCGTCGTTAATGTCGTCGTTATTATCGTCATTATCTTCGTTGTTATCGTCATAATTATCATCGTTAATATCGTCGTTATTATTGTCATTATCTTCTTTTTATCGACGTTATTATCGTCGTTAATATCGTCGTTATTATCGTCGTTAATATCGTCATTATCATCGTTGTTATCGTCCTTATTATCCTCATAATTATCGTCGTTAATATCGTCGTTATTTTGTCACAATCATCGTCGTTAATGTCGTCGTTATTATCGTCATTATCATCGTTGTTATCGCCCTTATCATCCTCATAATTATCGTCGTTAATATCGTCGTTATTTTGTCATAATCATCGTCGTTAATGTCGTCGTTATTATCGTCATTATCTACGTTGTTATCGTCATAAATATTATCGTTAATATCGTCGTTATTATTGTCATTATCTTCTTTTTATTGTCTTTATTATCGTCGTTAATATCATCGTTATTATCGTCGTTAATATCGTCGTTAATATCGTCATTATCATCGTTGTTATCGTCCTTATTATCCTCATAATTATCGTCGTTAATATCGTCGTTATTTTGTCATAAACATCGTCGCTAATGTCGTCGTTATTATCGTCATTATCATCGTTGTTATCGTCCTTATCATCCTCATAATTATCGTCGTTAATATCGTCGTTATTTTGTCATAATCATCATCGTTAATGTCGTCGTTATTATCGTCATTGTCTACGTTGTTATCGTCATAAATATCATCGATAATATTGTCGTTATTATTGTCATTATCTTCTTTTTATCGTCGTTTTTAACGTCGTTATTATAGTCGTTAATATCGTCGTTAATATCGTCATTATAATCGTTGTTATCGTCCTTATTATCCTCATAATTATCGTCGTTAATATCGTCGTTATTTTGTCATAAACATCGTCGCTAATGTCGTCGTTATTATCGTCATTATCATCGTTGTTATCGTCCTTATCATCTTCATAATTATCGTCGTTAATATCGTCGTTATTTTGTCATAATCATCGTCGTTAATGTCGTCGTTATTATCGTCATTATCTACGTTGTTATCGTCATAAATATTATCTTTAATATCGTCGTTATTATTGTCATTATCTTCTCTTTATTGTCTTTATTATCGTCGTTAATATTGTCGTTATTATCGTCGTTAATATCGTCGTTAATATCGTCATTATCATCGTTGTTATCGTCCTTATTATCCTCATAATTATCGTCGTTAATATCGTCGTTATTTTGTCATAATCATCGTCGTTAATGTCGTCGTTATTATCGTCATTATCTACGTTGTTATCGTCATAAATATCATCGATAATATCGTCGTTATTATTGTCATTATCTTCTTTTTATCGTCGTTATTAACGTCGTTATTATCGTCGTTAATATCGTCGTTAATATCGTCATTATCATCGTTGTTATCGTCCTTATCATCCTCATAATTATCGTCGTTAATATCGTCGTTATTTTGTCATAATCATCGTCGTTAATGTCGTCGTTATTATCGTCATTATCTACGTTGTTATCGTCATAAATATCATCGATAATATCGTCGTTATTATTGTCATTATCTTCTTTTTATCGTCGTTATTAACGTCGTTATTATCGTCGTTAATATCGTCGTTAATATCGTTATTATCATCGTTGTTATCGTCCTTATCATCCTCATAATTATCGTCGTTAATATCGTCGTTATTTTGTCATAATCATCGTCGTTAATGTCGTCGTTATTATCGTCATTATCTACGTTGTTATCGTCATAAATATTATCTTTAATATCGTCGTTATTATTGTCATTATCTTCTCTTTATTGTCTTTATTATCGTCGTTAATATTGTCGTTATTATCGTCGTTAATATCGTCGTTAATATCGTCATTATCATCGTTGTTATCGTCCTTATTATCCTCATAATTATCGTCGTTAATATCGTCGTTATTTTGTCATAATCATCGTCGTTAATGTCGTCGTTATTATCGTCATTATCTACGTTGTTATCGTCATAAATATTATCTTTAATATCGTCGTTATTATTGTCATTATCTTCTCTTTATTGTCTTTATTATCGTCGTTAATATTGTCGTTATTATCGTCGTTAATATCGTCGTTAATATCGTCATTATCATCGTTGTTATCGTCCTTATTATCCTCATAATTATCGTCGTTAATATCGTCGTTATTTTGTCATAATCATCGTCGTTAATGTCGTCGTTATTATCGTCATTATCTACGTTGTTATCGTCATAAATATCATCGATAATATCGTCGTTATTATTGTCATTATCTTCTTTTTATCGTCGTTATTAACGTCGTTATTATCGTCGTTAATATCGTCGTTAATATCGTTATTATCATCGTTGTTATCGTCCTTATCATCCTCATAATTATCGTCGTTAATATCGTCGTTATTTTGTCATAATCATCGTCGTTAATGTCGTCGTTATTATCGTCATTATCTACGTTGTTATCGTCATAAATATCATCGATAATATCGTCGTTATTATTGTCATTATCTTCTTTTTATCGTCGTTATTAACGTCGTTATTATCGTCGTTAATATCGTCGTTAATATCGTCATTATCATCGTTGTTATCGTCCTTATCATCCTCATAATTATCGTCGTTAATATCGTCGTTATTTTGTCATAATCATCGTCGTTAATGTCGTCGTTATTATCGTCATTATCTACGTTGTTATCGTCATAAATATCATCGATAATATCGTCGTTATTATTGTCATTATCTTCTTTTTATCGTCGTTTTTACCGTCGTTATTATCGTCGTTAATATCGTCGTTAATATCGTCATTATCATCGTTGTTATCGTCCTTATCATCCTCATAATTATCGTCGTTAATATCGTCGTTATTTTGTCATAATCATCGTCGTTAATGTCGTCGTTATTATCGTCATTATCTACGTTGTTATCGTCATAAATATTATCTTTAATATCGTCGTTATTATTGTCATTATCTTCTCTTTATTGTCTTTATTATCGTCGTTAATATTGTCGTTATTATCGTCGTTAATATCGTCGTTAATATCGTCATTATCATCGTTGTTATCGTCCTTATCATCCTCATAATTATCGTCGTTAATATCGTCGTTATTTTGTCATAATCATCGTCGTTAATGTCGTCGTTATTATCGTCATTATCTACGTTGTTATCGTCATAAATATTATCTTTAATATCGTCGTTATTATTGTCATTATCTTCTCTTTATTGTCTTTATTATCGTCGTTAATATTGTCGTTATTATCGTCGTTAATATCGTCGTTAATATCGTCATTATCATCGTTGTTATCGTCCTTATTATCCTCATAATTATCGTCGTTAATATCGTCGTTATTTTGTCATAATCATCGTCGTTAATGTCGTCGTTATTATCGTCATTATCTACGTTGTTATCGTCATAAATATCATCGATAATATCGTCGTTATTATTGTCATTATCTTCTTTTTATCGTCGTTATTAACGTCGTTATTATCGTCGTTAATATCGTCGTTAATATCGTTATTATCATCGTTGTTATCGTCCTTATCATCCTCATAATTATCGTCGTTAATATCGTCGTTATTTTGTCATAATCATCGTCGTTAATGTCGTCGTTATTATCGTCATTATCTTCGTTGTTATCGTCATAATTATCATCGTTAATATCGTCGTTATTATTGTCATTATCTTCTTTTTATCGACGTTATTATCGTCGTTAATATCGTCGTTATTATCGTCGTTAATATCGTCATTATCATCGTTGTTATCGTCCTTATTATCCTCATAATTATCGTCGTTAATATCGTCGTTATTTTGTCACAATCATCGTCGTTAATGTCGTCGTTATTATCGTCATTATCATCGTTGTTATCGTCCTTATCATCCTCATAATTATCGTCGTTAATATCGTCGTTATTTTGTCATAATCATCGTCGTTAATGTCGTCGTTATTATCGTCATTATCTACGTTGTTATCGTCATAAATATCATCGATAATATCGTCGTTATTATTGTCATTATCTTCTTTTTATCGTCGTTATTAACGTCGTTATTATCGTCGTTAATATCGTCGTTAATATCGTCATTATCATCGTTGTTATCGTCCTTATCATCCTCATAATTATCGTCGTTAATATCGTCGTTATTTTGTCATAATCATCGTCGTTAATGTCGTCGTTATTATCGTCATTATCTACGTTGTTATCGTCATAAATATCATCGATTATATCGTCGTTATTATTGTCATTATCTTCTTTTTATCGTCGTTTTTAACGTCGTTATTATCGTCGTTAATATCGTCGTTAATATCGTCATTATCATCGTTGTTATCGTCCTTATCATCCTCATAATTATCGTCGTTAATATCGTCGTTATTTTGTCATAATCATCGTCGTTAATGTCGTCGTTATTATCGTCATTATCTACGTTGTTATCGTCATAAATATTATCTTTAATATCGTCGTTATTATTGTCATTATCTTCTCTTTATTGTCTTTATTATCGTCGTTAATATTGTCGTTATTATCGTAGTTAATATCGTCGTTAATATCGTCATTATCATCGTTGTTATCGTCCTTATTATCCTCATAATTATCGTCGTTAATATCGTCGTTATTTTGTCATAATCATCGTCGTTAATTTCGTCGTTATTATCGTCATTATCTACGTTGTTATCGTCATAAATATTATCTTTAATATCGTCGTTATTATTGTCATTATCTTCTCTTTATTGTCTTTATTATCGTCGTTAATATTGTCGTTATTATCGTCGTTAATATCGTCGTTAATATCGTCATTATCATCGTTGTTATCGTCCTTATTATCCTCATAATTATCGTCGTTAATATCGTCGTTATTTTGTCATAATCATCGTCGTTAATGTCGTCGTTATTATCGTCATTATCTACGTTGTTATCGTCATAAATATCATCGATAATATCGTCGTTATTATTGTCATTATCTTCTTTTTATCGTCGTTATTAACGTCGTTATTATCGTCGTTAATATCGTCGTTAATATCGTTATTATCATCGTTGTTATCGTCCTTATCATCCTCATAATTATCGTCGTTAATATCGTCGTTATTTTCTCATAATCATCGTCGTTAATGTCGTCGTTATTATCGTCATTATCTTCGTTGTTATCGTCATAATTATCATCGTTAATATCGTCGTTATTATTGTCATTATCTTCTTTTTATCGACGTTATTATCGTCGTTAATATCGTCGTTATTATCGTCGTTAATATCGTCATTATCATCGTTGTTATCGTCCTTATTATCCTCATAATTATCGTCGTTAATATCGTCGTTATTTTGTCACAATCATCGTCGTTAATGTCGTCGTTATTATCGTCATTATCATCGTTGTTATCGTCCTTATCATCCTCATAATTATCGTCGTTAATATCGTCGTTATTTTGTCATAATCATCGTCGTTAATGTCGTCGTTATTATCGTCATTATCTACGTTGTTATCGTCATAAATATTATCGTTAATATCGTCGTTATTATTGTCATTATCTTCTCTTTATTGTCTTTATTATCGTCGTTAATATTGTCGTTATTATCGTCGTTAATATCGTCGTTAATATCGTCATTATCATCGTTGTTATCGTCCTTATTATCCTCATAATTATCGTCGTTAATATCGTCGTTATTTTGTCATAATCATCGTCGTTAATGTCGTCGTTATTATCGTCATTATCTACGTTGTTATCGTCATAAATATCATCGATAATATCGTCGTTATTATTGTCATTATCTTCTTTTTATCGTCGTTATTAACGTCGTTATTATCGTCGTTAATATCGTCGTTAATATCGTCATTATCATCGTTGTTATCGTCCTTATCATCCTCATAATTATCGTCGTTAATATCGTCGTTATTTTGTCATAATCATCGTCGTTAATGTCGTCGTTATTATCGTCATTATCTACGTTGTTATCGTCATAAATATCATCGATAATATCGTCGTTATTATTGTCATTATCTTCTTTTTATCGTCGTTATTAACGTCGTTATTATCGTCGTTAATATCGTCGTTAATATCGTTATTATCATCGTTGTTATCGTCCTTATCATCCTCATAATTATCGTCGTTAATATCGTCGTTATTTTGTCATAATCATCGTCGTTAATGTCGTCGTTATTATCGTCATTATCTACGTTGTTATCGTCATAAATATTATCTTTAATATCGTCGTTATTATTGTCATTATCTTCTCTTTATTGTCTTTATTATCGTCGTTAATATTGTCGTTATTATCGTCGTTAATATCGTCGTTAATATCGTCATTATCATCGTTGTTATCGTCCTTATTATCCTCATAATTATCGTCGTTAATATCGTCGTTATTTTGTCATAATCATCGTCGTTAATGTCGTCGTTATTATCGTCATTATCTACGTTGTTATCGTCATAAATATTATCTTTAATATCGTCGTTATTATTGTCATTATCTTCTCTTTATTGTCTTTATTATCGTCGTTAATATTGTCGTTATTATCGTCGTTAATATCGTCGTTAATATCGTCATTATCATCGTTGTTATCGTCCTTATCATCCTCATAATTATCGTCGTTAATATCGTCGTTATTTTGTCATAATCATCGTCGTTAATATCGTCGTTATTATCGTCGTTAATATCGTCGTTAATATCGTCATTATCATCGTTGTTATCGTCCTTATTATCCTCATAATTATCGTCGTTAATATCGTCGTTATTTTGTCATAAACATCGTCGCTAATGTCGTCGTTATTATCGTCATTATCATCGTTGTTATCGTCCTTATCATCCTCATAATTATCGTCGTTAATATCGTCGTTATTTTGTCATAATCATCGTCGTTAATGTCGTCGTTATTATCGTCATTATCTACGTTGTTATCGTCATAAATATCATCGATAATATCGTCGTTATTATTGTCATTATCTTCTTTTTATCGTCGTTTTTACCGTCGTTATTATCGTCGTTAATATCGTCGTTAATATCGTCATTATCATCGTTGTTATCGTCCTTATCATCCTCATAATTATCGTCGTTAATATCGTCGTTATTTTGTCATAATCATCGTCGTTAATGTCGTCGTTATTATCGTCATTATCTACGTTGTTATCGTCATAAATATTATCTTTAATATCGTCGTTATTATTGTCATTATCTTCTCTTTATTGTCTTTATTATCGTCGTTAATATTGTCGTTATTATCGTCGTTAATATCGTCGTTAATATCGTCATTATCATCGTTGTTATCGTCCTTATTATCCTCATAATTATCGTCGTTAATATCGTCGTTATTTTGTCATAATCATCGTCGTTAATGTCGTCGTTATTATCGTCATTATCTACGTTGTTATCGTCATAAATATTATCTTTAATATCGTCGTTATTATTGTCATTATCTTCTCTTTATTGTCTTTATTATCGTCGTTAATATTGTCGTTATTATCGTCGTTAATATCGTCGTTAATATCGTCATTATCATCGTTGTTATCGTCCTTATTATCCTCATAATTATCGTCGTTAATATCGTCGTTATTTTGTCATAATCATCGTCGTTAATGTCGTCGTTATTATCGTCATTATCTACGTTGTTATCGTCATAAATATCATCGATAATATCGTCGTTATTATTGTCATTATCTTCTTTTTATCGTCGTTATTAACGTCGTTATTATCGTCGTTAATATCGTCGTTAATATCGTTATTATCATCGTTGTTATCGTCCTTATCATCCTCATAATTATCGTCGTTAATATCGTCGTTATTTTGTCATAATCATCGTCGTTAATGTCGTCGTTATTATCGTCATTATCTTCGTTGTTATCGTCATAATTATCATCGTTAATATCGTCGTTATTATTGTCATTATCTTCTCTTTATTGTCTTTATTATCGTCGTTAATATTGTCGTTATTATCGTCGTTAATATCGTCGTTAATATCGTCATTATCATCGTTGTTATCGTCCTTATTATCCTCATAATTATCGTCGTTAATATCGTCGTTATTTTGTCATAATCATCGTCGTTAATGTCGTCGTTATTATCGTCATTATCTACGTTGTTATCGTCATAAATATTATCTTTAATATCGTCGTTATTATTGTCATTATCTTCTCTTTATTGTCTTTATTATCGTCGTTAATATTGTCGTTATTATCGTCGTTAATATCGTCGTTAATATCGTCATTATCATCGTTGTTATCGTCCTTATTATCCTCATAATTATCGTCGTTAATATCGTCGTTATTTTGTCATAATCATCGTCGTTAATGTCGTCGTTATTATCGTCATTATCTACGTTGTTATCGTCATAAATATCATCGATAATATCGTCGTTATTATTGTCATTATCTTCTTTTTATCGTCGTTATTAACGTCGTTATTATCGTCGTTAATATCGTCGTTAATATCGTTATTATCATCGTTGTTATCGTCCTTATCATCCTCATAATTATCGTCGTTAATATCGTCGTTATTTTGTCATAATCATCGTCGTTAATGTCGTCGTTATTATCGTCATTATCTTCGTTGTTATCGTCATAATTATCATCGTTAATATCGTCGTTATCATTGTCATTATCTTCTTTTTATCGACGTTATTATCGTCGTTAATATCGTCGTTATTATCGTCGTTAATATCGTCATTATCATCGTTGTTATCGTCCTTATTATCCTCATAATTATCGTCGTTAATATCGTCGTTATTTTGTCACAATCATCGTCGTTAATGTCGTCGTTATTATCGTCATTATCATCGTTGTTATCGTCCTTATCATCCTCATAATTATCGTCGTTAATATCGTCGTTATTTTGTCATAATCATCGTCGTTAATGTCGTCGTTATTATCGTCATTATCTACGTTGTTATCCTCATAAATATTATCGTTAATATCGTCGTTATTATTGTCATTATCTTCTTTTTATTGTCTTTATTATCGTCGTTAATATCGTCGTTATTATCGTCGTTAATATCGTCGTTAATATCGTCATTATCATCGTTGTTATCGTCCTTATTATCCTCATAATTATCGTCGTTAATATCGTCGTTATTTTGTCATAAACATCGTCGCTAATGTCGTCGTTATTATCGTCATTATCATCGTTGTTATCGTCCTTATCATCCTCATAATTATCGTCGTTAATATCGTCGTTATTTTGTCATAATCATCATCGTTAATGTCGTCGTTATTATCGTCATTGTCTACGTTGTTATCGTCATAAATATCATCGATAATATTGTCGTTATTATTGTCATTATCTTCTTTTTATCGTCGTTTTTAACGTCGTTATTATAGTCGTTAATATCGTCGTTAATATCGTCATTATAATCGTTGTTATCGTCCTTATTATCCTCATAATTATCGTCGTTAATATCGTCGTTATTTTGTCATAAACATCGTCGTTAATGTCGTCGTTATTATCGTCATTATCATCGTTGTTATCGTCCTTATCATCCTCATAATTATCGTCGTTAATATCGTCGTTATTTTGTCATAATCATCGTCGTTAATGTCGTCGTTATTATCGTCATTATCTACGTTGTTATCGTCATAAATATTATCTTTAATATCGTCGTTATTATTGTCATTATCTTCTCTTTATTGTCTTTATTATCGTCGTTAATATTGTCGTTATTATCGTCGTTAATATCGTCGTTAATATCGTCATTATCATCGTTGTTATCGTCCTTATTATCCTCATAATTATCGTCGTTAATATCGTCGTTATTTTGTCATAATCATCGTCGTTAATGTCGTCGTTATTATCGTCATTATCTACGTTGTTATCGTCATAAATATCATCGATAATATCGTCGTTATTATTGTCATTATCTTCTTTTTATCGTCGTTATTAACGTCGTTATTATCGTCGTTAATATCGTCGTTAATATCGTCATTATCATCGTTGTTATCGTCCTTATCATCCTCATAATTATCGTCGTTAATATCGTCGTTATTTTGTCATAATCATCGTCGTTAATGTCGTCGTTATTATCGTCATTATCTACGTTGTTATCGTCATAAATATCATCGATAATATCGTCGTTATTATTGTCATTATCTTCTTTTTATCGTCGTTATTAACGTCGTTATTATCGTCGTTAATATCGTCGTTAATATCGTCATTATCATCGTTGTTATCGTCCTTATCATCCTCATAATTATCGTCGTTAGTATCGTCGTTATTTTGTCATAATCATCGTCGTTAATGTCGTCGTTATTATCGTCATTATCTACGTTGTTATCGTCATAAATATTATCTTTAATATCGTCGTTATTATTGTCATTATCTTCTCTTTATTGTCTTTATTATCGTCGTTAATATTGTCGTTATTATCGTCGTTAATATCGTCGTTAATATCGTCATTATCATCGTTGTTATCGTCCTTATTATCCTCATAATTATCGTCGTTAATATCGTCGTTATTTTGTCATAATCATCGTCGTTAATGTCGTCGTTATTATCGTCATTATCTACGTTGTTATCGTCATAAATATCATCGATAATATCGTCGTTATTATTGTCATTATCTTCTTTTTATCGTCGTTATTAACGTCGTTATTATCGTCGTTAATATCGTCGTTAATATCGTTATTATCATCGTTGTTATCGTCCTTATCATCCTCATAATTATCGTCGTTAATATCGTCGTTATTTTGTCATAATCATCGTCGTTAATGTCGTCGTTATTATCGTCATTATCTACGTTGTTATCGTCATAAATATCATCGATAATATCGTCGTTATTATTGTCATTATCTTCTTTTTATCGTCGTTTTTACCGTCGTTATTATCGTCGTTAATATCGTCGTTAATATCGTCATTATCATCGTTGTTATCGTCCTTATTATCCTCATAATTATCGTCGTTAATATCGTCGTTATTTTGTCATAATCATCGTCGTTAATGTCGTCGTTATTATCGTCATTATCTACGTTGTTATCGTCATAAATATCATCGATAATATCGTCGTTATTATTGTCATTATCTTCTTTTTATCGTCGTTATTAACGTCGTTATTATCGTCGTTAATATCGTCGTTAATATCGTCATTATCATCGTTGTTATCGTCCTTATCATCCTCATAATTATCGTCGTTAATATCGTCGTTATTTTGTCATAATCATCGTCGTTAATGTCGTCGTTATTATCGTCATTATCTACGTTGTTATCGTCATAAATATCATCGATAATATCGTCGTTATTATTGTCATTATCTTCTTTTTATCGTCGTTTTTACCGTCGTTATTATCGTCGTTAATATCGTCGTTAATATCGTCATTATCATCGTTGTTATCGTCCTTATCATCCTCATAATTATCGTCGTTAATATCGTCGTTATTTTGTCATAATCATCGTCGTTAATGTCGTCGTTATTATCGTCATTATCTACGTTGTTATCGTCATAAATATTATCTTTAATATCGTCGTTATTATTGTCATTATCTTCTCCTTATTGTCTTTATTATCGTCGTTAATATTGTCGTTATTATCGTCGTTAATATCGTCGTTAATATCGTCATTATCATCGTTGTTATCGTCCTTATTATCCTCATAATTATCGTCGTTAATATCGTCGTTATTTTGTCATAATCATCGTCGTTAATGTCGTCGTTATTATCGTCATTATCTACGTTGTTATCGTCATAAATATCATCGATAATATCGTCGTTATTATTGTCATTATCTTCTTTTTATCGTCGTTATTAACGTCGTTATTATCGTCGTTAATATCGTCGTTAATATCGTTATTATCATCGTTGTTATCGTCCTTATCATCCTCATAATTATCGTCGTTAATATCGTCGTTATTTTGTCATAATCATCGTCGTTAATGTCGTCGTTATTATCGTCATTATCTTCGTTGTTATCGTCATAATTATCATCGTTAATATCGTCGTTATTATTGTCATTATCTTCTTTTTATCGACGTTATTATCGTCGTTAATATCGTCGTTATTATCGTCGTTAATATCGTCATTATCATCGTTGTTATCGTCCTTATTATCCTCATAATTATCGTCGTTAATATCGTCGTTATTTTGTCACAATCATCGTCGTTAATGTCGTCGTTATTATCGTCATTATCTACGTTGTTATCGTCATAAATATTATCGTTAATATCGTCGTTATTATTGTCATTATCTTCTTTTTATTGTCTTTATTATCGTCGTTAATATCGTCGTTATTATCGTCGTTAATATCGTCGTTAATATCGTCATTATCATCGTTGTTATCGTCCTTATTATCCTCATAATTATCGTCGTTAATATCGTCGTTATTTTGTCATAATCATCGTCGTTAATGTCGTCGTTATTATCGTCATTATCTACGTTGTTATCGTCATAAATATTATCGTTAATATCGTCGTTATTATTGTCATTATCTTCTTTTTATTGTCTTTATTATCGTCGTTAATATCGTCGTTATTATCGTCGTTAATATCGTCGTTAATATCGTCATTATCATCGTTGTTATCGTCCTTATTATCCTCATAATTATCGTCGTTAATATCGTCGTTATTTTGTCATAAACATCGTCGCTAATGTCGTCGTTATTATCGTCATTATCATCGTTGTTATCGTCCTTATCATCCTCATAATTATCGTCGTTAATATCGTCGTTATTTTGTCATAATCATCATCGTTAATGTCGTCGTTATTATCGTCATTGTCTACGTTGTTATGGTCATAAATATCATCGATAATATTGTCGTTATTATTGTCATTATCTTCTTTTTATCGTCGTTTTTAACGTCGTTATTATCGTCGTTAATATCGTCGTTAATATCGTCATTATAATCGTTGTTATCGTCCTTATTATCCGCATAATTATCGTCGTTAATATCGTCGTTATTTTGTCATAAACATCGTCGCTAATGTCGTCGTTATTATCGTCATTATCATCGTTGTTATCGTCCTTATCATCCTCATAATTATCGTCGTTAATATCGTCGTTATTTTGTCATAATCATCATCGTTAATGTCGTCGTTATTATCGTCATTATCTACCTTGTTATCGTCATAAATATCATCGTTAATATCGTCGTTATTATTTTCATTATCTTCTTTTTATTGTCTTTATTATCGTCGTTAATATCGTCGTTATTTTGTCATAATCATCGTCGTTAATGTCGTCGTTATTATCGTCATTATCTACGTTGTTATCGTCATAAATATCATCGATAATATCGTCGTTATTATTGTCATTATCTTCCTTTTATCGTCGTTATTAACGTCGTTATTATCTTCGTTAATATCGTCGTTAATATCGTCATTATCATCGTTGTTATCGTCCTTATCATCCTCATAATCATCGTCGTTAATGTCGTCGTTATTATCGTCATTATCTACGTTGTTATCGTCATAAATATCATCTATAATATCGTCGTTATTATTGTCATTATCTTCTTTTTATCGTCGTTATTAACGTCGTTATTATCGTCGTTAATATCGTCGTTAATATCGTCATTATCATCGTTGTTATCGTCCTTATCATCCTCATAATTATCGTCGTTAATATCGTCGTTATTTTGTCACAATCATCGTCGTTAATGTCGTCGTTATTATCGTCATTATCATCGTTGTTATCGTCATAAATATCATCGATAATATCGTCGTTATTATTGTCATTATCTTCTTTTTATCGTCGTTATTAACGTCGTTATTATCGTCGTTAATATCGTCGTTAATATCGTCATTATCATCGTTGTTATCGTCCTTATCATCCTCATAATTATCGTCGTTAATATCGTCGTTATTTTGTCATAATCATCGTCGTTAATGTCGTCGTTATTATCGTCATTATCTACGTTGTTATCGTCATAAATATCATCGATAATATCGTCGTTATTATTGTCATTATCTTCTTTTTATCGTCGTTATTAACGTCGTTAATATCGTCGTTATTATCGTCGTTAATATCGTCATTATCATCGTTGTTATCGTCCTTATTATCCTCATAATTATCGTCGTTAATATCGTCGTTATTTTGTCACAATCATCGTCGTTAATGTCGTCGTTATTATCGTCATTATCATCGTTGTCATCGTCCTTATCATCCTTATAATTATCGTCGTTAATATCGTCGTTATTTTGTCATAATCATCGTCGTTAATGTCGTCGTTATTATCGTCATTATCTACGTTGTTATCGTCATAAATATTATCTTTAATATCGTCGTTATTATTGTCATTATCTTCTCTTTATTGTCTTTATTATCGTCGTTAATATTGTCGTTATTATCGTCGTTAATATCGTCGTTAATATCGTCATTATCATCGTTGTTATCGTCCTTATTATCCTCATAATTATCGTCGTTAATATCGTCGTTATTTTGTCATAATCATCGTCGTTAATGTCGTCGTTATTATCGTCATTATCTACGTTGTTATCGTCATAAATATCATCGATAATATCGTCGTTATTATTGTCATTATCTTCTTTTTATCGTCGTTATTTACGTCGTTATTATCGTCGTTAATATCGTCGTTAATATCGTCATTATCATCGTTGTTATCGTCCTTATCATCCTCATAATTATCGTCGTTAATATCGTCGTTATTTTGTCATAATCATCGTCGTTAATGTCGTCGTTATTATCGTCATTATCTACGTTGTTATCGTCATAAATATCATCGATAATATCGTCGTTATTATTGTCATTATCTTCTTTTTATCGTCGTTTTTAACGTCGTTATTATCGTCGTTAATATCGTCGTTAATATCGTCATTATCATCGTTGTTATCGTCCTTATCATCCTCATAATTATCGTCGTTAATATCGTCGTTATTTTGTCATAATCATCGTCGTTAATGTCGTCGTTATTATCGTCATTATCTACGTTGTTATCGTCATAAATATTATCTTTAATATCGTCGTTATTATTGTCATTATCTTCTCTTTATTGTCTTTATTATCGTCGTTAATATTGTCGTTATTATCGTCGTTAATATCGTCGTTAATATCGTCATTATCATCGTTGTTATCGTCCTTATTATCCTCATAATTATCGTCGTTAATATCGTCGTTATTTTGTCATAATCATCGTCGTTAATGTCGTCGTTATTATCGTCATTATCTACGTTGTTATCGTCATAAATATCATCGATAATATCGTCGTTATTATTGTCATTATCTTCTTTTTATCGTCGTTATTTACGTCGTTATTATCGTCGTTAATATCGTCGTTAATATCGTCATTATCATCGTTGTTATCGTCCTTATCATCCTCATAATTATCGTCGTTAATATCGTCGTTATTTTGTCATAATCATCGTCGTTAATGTCGTCGTTATTATCGTCATTATCTACGTTGTTATCGTCATAAATATCATCGATAATATCGTCGTTATTATTGTCATTATCTTCTTTTTATCGTCGTTTTTAACGTCGTTATTATCGTCGTTAATATCGTCGTTAATATCGTCATTATCATCGTTGTTATCGTCCTTATCATCCTCATAATTATCGTCGTTAATATCGTCGTTATTTTGTCATAATCATCGTCGTTAATGTCGTCGTTATTATCGTCATTATCTACGTTGTTATCGTCATAAATATTATCTTTAATATCGTCGTTATTATTGTCATTATCTTCTCTTTATTGTCTTTATTATCGTCGTTAATATTGTCGTTATTATCGTCGTTAATATCGTCGTTAATATCGTCATTATCATCGTTGTTATCGTCCTTATTATCCTCATAATTATCGTCGTTAATATCGTCGTTATTTTGTCACAATCATCGTCGTTAATGTCGTCGTTATTATCGTCATTATCATCGTTGTTATCGTCCTTATCATCCTCATAATTATCGTCGTTAATATCGTCGTTATTTTGTCATAATCATCGTCGTTAATGTCGTCGTTATTATCGTCATTATCTACGTTGTTAATGTCATAAATATTATCGTTAATATCGTCGTTATTATTTTCATTATTTTCTTTTTATTGTCTTTATTATCGTCGTTAATATCGTCGTTATTATCGTCGTTAATATCGTCGTTAATATCGTCATTATCATCGTTGTTATCGTCCTTATTATCCTCATAATTATCGTCGTTAATATCGTCGTTATTTTGTCATAATCATCGTCGTTAATGTCGTCGTTATTATCGTCATTATCTACGTTGTTATCGTCATAAATATCATCGATAATATCGTCGTTATTATTGTCATTATCTTCTTTTTATCGTCGTTATTAACGTCGTTATTATCTTCGTTAATATCGTCGTTAATATCGTCATTATCATCGTTGTTATCGTCCTTATCATTCTCATAATCATCGTCGTTAATGTCGTCGTTATTATCGTCATTATCTACGTTGTTATCGTCATAAATATCATCGATAATATCGTCGTTATTATTGTCATTATCTTCTTTTTATCGCCGTTATTAACGTCGTTATTATCGTCGTTAATATCGTCGTTAATATCGTCATTATCATCGTTGTTATCGTCCTTATTATCCTCATAATTATCGTCGTTAATATCGTCGTTATTTTGTCATAATCATCGTCGTTAATGTCGTCGTTATTATCGTCATTATCTACGTTGTTATCGTCATAAATATCATCGATAATATCGTCGTTATTATTGTCATTATCTTCTTTTTATCGTCGTTATTAACGTCGTTATTATCGTCGTTAATATCGTCGTTAATATCGTCATTATCATCGTTGTTATCGTCCTTATCATCCTCATAATTATCGTCGTTAATATCGTCGTTATTTTGTCATAATCATCGTCGTTAATGTCGTCGTTATTATCGTCATTATCTACGTTGTTATCGTCATAAATATCATCGATAATATCGTCGTTATTATTGTCATTATCTTCTTTTTATCGTCGTTTTTACCGTCGTTATTATCGTCGTTAATATCGTCGTTAATATCGTCATTATCATCGTTGTTATCGTCCTTATCATTCTCATAATTATCGTCGTTATTAACGTCGTTAATATCGTCGTTATTATCGTCGTTAATATCGTCATTATCATCGTTGTTATCGTCCTTATTATCCTCATAATTATCGTCGTTAATATCGTCGTTATTTTGTCACAATCATCGTCGTTAATGTCGTCGTTATTATCGTCATTATCATCGTTGTCATCGTCCTTATCATCCTTATAATTATCGTCGTTAATATCGTCGTTATTTTGTCATAATCATCGTCGTTAATGTCGTCGTTATTATCGTCATTATCTACGTTGTTATCGTCATAAATATTATCTTTAATATCGTCGTTATTATTGTCATTATCTTCTCTTTATTGTCTTTATTATCGTCGTTAATATTGTCGTTATTATCGTCGTTAATATCGTCGTTAATATCGTCATTATCATCGTTGTTATCGTCCTTATTATCCTCATAATTATCGTCGTTAATATCGTCGTTATTTTGTCATAATCATCGTCGTTAATGTCGTCGTTATTATCGTCATTATCTACGTTGTTATCGTCATAAATATCATCGATAATATCGTCGTTATTATTGTCATTATCTTCTTTTTATCGTCGTTATTTACGTCGTTATTATCGTCGTTAATATCGTCGTTAATATCGTCATTATCATCGTTGTTATCGTCCTTATCATCCTCATAATTATCGTCGTTAATATCGTCGTTATTTTGTCATAATCATCGTCGTTAATGTCGTCGTTATTATCGTCATTATCTACGTTGTTATCGTCATAAATATCATCGATAATATCGTCGTTATTATTGTCATTATCTTCTTTTTATCGTCGTTTTTAACGTCGTTATTATCGTCGTTAATATCGTCGTTAATATCGTCATTATCATCGTTGTTATCGTCCTTATCATCCTCATAATTATCGTCGTTAATATCGTCGTTATTTTGTCATAATCATCGTCGTTAATGTCGTCGTTATTATCGTCATTATCTACGTTGTTATCGTCATAAATATTATCTTTAATATCGTCGTTATTATTGTCATTATCTTCTCTTTATTGTCTTTATTATCGTCGTTAATATCGTCGTTATTATCGTCGTTAATATCGTCGTTAATATCGTCATTATCATCGTTGTTATCGTCCTTATTATCCTCATAATTATCGTCGTTAATATCGTCGTTATTTTGTCATAATCATCGTCGTTAATGTCGTCGTTATTATCGTCATTATCTACGTTGTTATCGTCATAAATATCATCGATAATATCGTCGTTATTATTGTCATTATCTTCTTTTTATCGTCGTTATTTACGTCGTTATTATCGTCGTTAATATCGTCGTTAATATCGTCATTATCATCGTTGTTATCGTCCTTATCATCCTCATAATTATCGTCGTTAATATCGTCGTTATTTTGTCATAATCATCGTCGTTAATGTCGTCGTTATTATCGTCATTATCTACGTTGTTATCGTCATAAATATCATCGATAATATCGTCGTTATTATTGTCATTATCTTCTTTTTATCGTCGTTTTTAACGTCGTTATTATCGTCGTTAATATCGTCGTTAATATCGTCATTATCATCGTTGTTATCGTCCTTATCATCCTCATAATTATCGTCGTTAATATCGTCGTTATTTTGTCATAATCATCGTCGTTAATGTCGTCGTTATTATCGTCATTATCTACGTTGTTATCGTCATAAATATTATCTTTAATATCGTCGTTATTATTGTCATTATCTTCTCTTTATTGTCTTTATTATCGTCGTTAATATTGTCGTTATTATCGTCGTTAATATCGTCGTTAATATCGTCATTATCATCGTTGTTATCGTCCTTATTATCCTCATAATTATCGTCGTTAATATCGTCGTTATTTTGTCACAATCATCGTCGTTAATGTCGTCGTTATTATCGTCATTATCATCGTTGTTATCGTCCTTATCATCCTCATAATTATCGTCGTTAATATCGTCGTTATTTTGTCATAATCATCGTCGTTAATGTCGTCGTTATTATCGTCATTATCTACGTTGTTAATGTCATAAATATTATCGTTAATATCGTCGTTATTATTTTCATTATTTTCTTTTTATTGTCTTTATTATCGTCGTTAATATCGTCGTTATTATCGTCGTTAATATCGTCGTTAATATCGTCATTATCATCGTTGTTATCGTCCTTATTATCCTCATAATTATCGTCGTTAATATCGTCGTTATTTTGTCATAATCATCGTCGTTAATGTCGTCGTTATTATCGTCATTATCTACGTTGTTATCGTCATAAATATCATCGATAATATCGTCGTTATTATTGTCATTATCTTCTTTTTATCGTCGTTATTAACGTCGTTATTATCTTCGTTAATATCGTCGTTAATATCGTCATTATCATCGTTGTTATCGTCCTTATCATTCTCATAATCATCGTCGTTAATGTCGTCGTTATTATCGTCATTATCTACGTTGTTATCGTCATAAATATCATCGATAATATCGTCGTTATTATTGTCATTATCTTCTTTTTATCGCCGTTATTAACGTCGTTATTATCGTCGTTAATATCGTCGTTAATATCGTCATTATCATCGTTGTTATCGTCCTTATTATCCTCATAATTATCGTCGTTAATATCGTCGTTATTTTGTCATAATCATCGTCGTTAATGTCGTCGTTATTATCGTCATTATCTACGTTGTTATCGTCATAAATATCATCGATAATATCGTCGTTATTATTGTCATTATCTTCTTTTTATCGTCGTTATTAACGTCGTTATTATCGTCGTTAATATCGTCGTTAATATCGTCATTATCATCGTTGTTATCGTCCTTATCATCCTCATAATTATCGTCGTTAATATCGTCGTTATTTTGTCATAATCATCGTCGTTAATGTCGTCGTTATTATCGTCATTATCTACGTTGTTATCGTCATAAATATCATCGATAATATCGTCGTTATTATTGTCATTATCTTCTTTTTATCGTCGTTTTTACCGTCGTTATTATCGTCGTTAATATCGTCGTTAATATCGTCATTATCATCGTTGTTATCGTCCTTATCATTCTCATAATTATCGTCGTTAATATCGTCGTTATTTTGTCATAATCATCGTCGTTAATGTCGTCGTTATTATCGTCATTATCTACGTTGTTATCGTCATAAATATTATCTTTAATATCGTCGTTATTATTGTCATTATCTTCTCTTTATTGTCTTTATTATCGTCGTTAATATTGTCGTTATTATCGTCGTTAATATCGTCGTTAATATCGTCATTATCATCGTTGTTATCGTCCTTATTATCCTAATAATTATCGTCGTTAATATCGTCGTTATTTTGTCATAATCATCGTCGTTAATGTCGTCGTTATTATCGTCATTATCTACGTTGTTATCGTCATAAATATCATCGATAATATCGTCGTTATTATTGTCATTATCTTCTTTTTATCGTCGTTATTAACGTCGTTATTATCGTCGTTAATATCGTCGTTAATATCGTTATTATCATCGTTGTTATCGTCCTTATCATCCTCATAATTATCGTCGTTAATATCGTCGTTATTTTGTCATAATCATCGTCGTTAATGTCGTCGTTATTATCGTCATTATCTTCGTTGTTATCGTCATAATTATCATCGTTAATATCGTCGTTATTATTGTCATTATCTTCTTTTTATCGACGTTATTATCGTCGTTAATATCGTCGTTATTATCGTTGTTAATATCGTCATTATCATCGTTGTTATCGTCCTTATTATCCTCATAATTATTGTCGTTAATATCGTCGTTATTTTGTCACAATCATCGTCGTTAATGTCGTCGTAATTATCGTCATTATCATCGTTGTTATCGTCCTTATCATCCTCATAATTATCGTCGTTAATATCGTCGTTATTTTGTCATAATCATCGTCGTTAATGTCGTCGTTATTATCGTCATTATCTACGTTGTTATCGTCATAAATATTATCGTTAATATCGTCGTTATTATTGTCATTATCTTCTTTTTATTGTCTTTATTATCGTCGTTAATATCGTCGTTATTATCGTCGTTAATATCGTCGTTAATATCGTCATTATCATCGTTGTTATCGTCCTTATTATCCTCATAATTATCGTCGTTAATATCGTCGTTATTTTGTCATAATCATCGTCGTTAATGTCGTCGTTATTATCGTCATTATCTACGTTGTTATCGTCATAAATATTATCGTTAATATCGTCGTTATTATTGTCATTATCTTCTTTTTATTGTCTTTATTATCGTCGTTAATATCGTCGTTATTATCGTCGTTAATATCGTCGTTAATATCGTCATTATCATCGTTGTTATCGTCCTTATTATCCTCATAATTATCGTCGTTAATATCGTCGTTATTTTGTCATAAACATCGTCGCTAATGTCGTCGTTATTATCGTCATTATCATCGTTGTTATCGTCCTTATCATCCTCATAATTATCGTCGTTAATATCGTCGTTATTTTGTCATAATCATCATCGTTAATGTCGTCGATATTATCGTCATTGTCTACGTTGTTATGGTCATAAATATCACCGATAATATTGTCGTTATTATTGTCATTATCTTCTTTTTATCGTCGTTTTTAACGTCGTTATTATCGTCGTTAATATCGTCGTTAATATCGTCATTATAATCGTTGTTATCGTCCTTATTATCCGCATAATTATCGTCGTTAATATCGTCGTTATTTTGTCATAAACATCGTCGCTAATGTCGTCGTTATTATCGTCATTATCATCGTTGTTATCGTCCTTATCATCCTCACAATTATCGTCGTTAATATCGTCGTTATTTTGTCATAATCATCATCGTTAATGTCGTCGTTATTATCGTCATTATCTACCTTGTTATCGTCATAAATATCATCGTTAATATCGTCGTTATTATTTTCATTATCTTCTTTTTATTGTCTTTATTATCGTCGTTAATATCGTCGTTATTTTGTCATAATCATCGTCGTTAATGTCGTCGTTATTATCGTCATTATCTACGTTGTTATCGTCATAAATATCATCGATAATATCGTCGTTATTATTGTCATTATCTTCTTTTTATCGTCGTTATTAACGTCGTTAATATCGTCGTTATTATCGTCGTTAATATCGTCATTATCATCGTTGTTATCGTCCTTATTATCCTCATAATTATCGTCGTTAATATCGTCGTTATTTTGTCACAATCATCGTCGTTAATGTCGTCGTTATTATCGTCATTATCTTCGTTGTTATCGTCATAATTATCATCGTTAATATCGTCGTTATTATTGTCATTATCTTCTTTTTATCGACGTTATTATCGTCGTTAATATCGTCGTTATTATCGTCGTTAATATCGTCATTATCATCGTTGTTATCGTCCTTATTATCCTCATAATTATCGTCGTTAATATCGTCGTTATTTTGTCACAATCATCGTCGTTAATGTCGTCGTAATTATCGTCATTATCATCGTTGTTATCGTCCTTATCATCCTCATAATTATCGTCGTTAATATCGTCGTTATTTTGTCATAATCATCGTCGTTAATGTCGTCGTTATTATCGTCATTATCTACGTTGTTATCGTCATAAATATTATCGTTAATATCGTCGTTATTATTGTCATTATCTTCTTTTTATTGTCTTTATTATCGTCGTTAATATCGTCGTTATTATCGTCGTTAATATCGTCGTTAATATCGTCATTATCATCGTTGTTATCGTCCTTATTATCCTCATAATTATCGTCGTTAATATCGTCGTTATTTTGTCATAAACATCGTCGCTAATGTCGTCGTTATTATCGTCATTATCATCGTTGTTATCGTCCTTATCATCCTCATAATTATCGTCGTTAATATCGTCGTTATTTTGTCATAATCATCATCGTTAATGTCGTCGTTATTATCGTCATTGTCTACGTTGTTATCGTCATAAATATCATCGATAATATTGTCGTTATTATTGTCATTATCTTCTTTTTATCGTCGTTTTTAACGTCGTTATTATCGTCGTTAATATCGTCGTTAATATCGTCATTATAATCGTTGTTATCGTCCTTATTATCCTCATAATTATCGTCGTTAATATCGTCGTTATTTTGTCATAAACATCGTCGCTAATGTCGTCGTTATTATCGTCATTATCATCGTTGTTATCGTCCTTATCATCCTCATAATTATCGTCGTTAATATCGTCGTTATTTTGTCATAATCATCATCGTTAATGTCGTCGTTATTATCGTCATTATCTACCTTGTTATCGTCATAAATATCATCGTTAATATCGTCGTTATTATTTTCATTATCTTCTTTTTATTGTCTTTATTATCGTCGTTAATATCGTCGTTATTATCGTCGTTAATATCGTCGTTAATATCGTCATTGTCATCGTTGTTATCGTCCTTATTATCCTCATAATTATCGTCGTTAATATCGTCGTTATTTTGTCATAATCATCGTCGTTAATGTCGTCGTTATTATCGTCATTATCTACGTTGTTATCGTCATAAATATCATCGATAATATCGTCGTTATTATTGTCATTATCTTCTTTTTATCGTCGTTATTAACGTCGTTATTATCGTCGTTAATATCGTCGTTAATATCGTCATTATCATCGTTGTTATCGTCCTTATTATCCTCATAATTATCGTCGTTAATATCGTCGTTATTTTGTCATAATCATCGTCGTTAATGTCGTCGTTATTATCGTCATTATCTACGTTGTTATCGTCATAAATATCATCGATAATATCGTCGTTATTATTGTCATTATCTTCTTTTTATCGTCGTTATTAACGTCGTTAATATCGTCGTTAATATCGTCGTTAATATCGTCATTATCATCGTTGTTATCGTCCTTATCATCCTCATAATTATCGTCGTTAATATCGTCGTTATTTTGTCATAATCATCGTCGTTAATGTCGTCGTTATTATCGTCATTATCTACGTTGTTATCGTCATAAATATCATCGATAATATCGTCGTTATTATTGTCATTATCTTCTTTTTATCGTCGTTTTTACCGTCGTTATTATCGTCGTTAATATCGTCGTTAATATCGTCATTATCATCGTTGTTATCGTCCTTATCATCCTCATAATTATCGTCGTTAATATCGTCGTTATTTTGTCATAATCATCGTCGTTAATGTCGTCGTTATTATCGTCATTATCTACGTTGTTATCGTCATAAATATTATCTTTAATATCGTCGTTATTATTGTCATTATCTTCTCTTTA
Source organism: Dolichovespula media (assembly GCA_911387685.1). Lineage (NCBI taxonomy): Eukaryota > Metazoa > Arthropoda > Insecta > Hymenoptera > Vespidae > Dolichovespula > Dolichovespula media. The sequence goes on along the minus strand of CAJVQJ010000033.1, from coordinate 50,777 downwards.
TTGTCTTTATTATCGTCGTTAATATTGTCGTTATTATCGTCGTTAATATCGTCGTTAATATCGTCATTATCATCGTTGTTATCGTCCTTATTATCCTAATAATTATCGTCGTTAATATCGTCGTTATTTTGTCATAATCATCGTCGTTAATGTCGTCGTTATTATCGTCATTATCTACGTTGTTATCGTCATAAATATCATCGATAATATCGTCGTTATTATTGTCATTATCTTCTTTTTATCGTCGTTATTAACGTCGTTATTATCGTCGTTAATATCGTCGTTAATATCGTTATTATCATCGTTGTTATCGACCTTATCATCCTCATAATTATCGTCGTTAATATCGTCGTTATTTTGTCATAATCATCGTCGTTAATGTCGTCGTTATTATCGTCATTATCTTCGTTGTTATCGTCATAATTATCATCGTTAATATCGTCGTTATTATTGTCATTATCTTCTTTTTATCGACGTTATTATCGTCGTTAATATCGTCGTTATTATCGTCGTTAATATCGTCATTATCATCGTTGTTATCGTCCTTATTATCCTCATAATTATTGTCGTTAATATCGTCGTTATTTTGTCACAATCATCGTCGTTAATGTCGTCGTAATTATCGTCATACTATCGTTGTTATCGTCCTTATCATCCTCATAATTATCGTCGTTAATATCGTCGTTATTTTGTCATAATCATCGTCGTTAATGTCGTCGTTATTATCGTCATTATCTACGTTGTTATCGTCATAAATATTATCGTTAATATCGTCGTTATTATTGTCATTATCTTCTTTTTATTGTCTTTATTATCGTCGTTAATATCGTCGTTATTATCGTCGTTAATATCGTCGTTAATATCGTCATTATCATCGTTGTTATCGTCCTTATCATCCTCATAATTATCGTCGTTAATATCGTCGTTATTTTGTCATAATCATCGTCGTTAATGTCGTCGTTATTATCGTCATTATCTACGTTGTTATCGTCATAAATATCATCGATAATATCGTCGTTATTATTGTCATTATCTTCTTTTTATCGTCGTTATTAACGTCGTTAATATCGTCGTTATTATCGTCGTTAATATCGTCGTTAATATCGTCATTATCATCGTTGTTATCGTCCTTATTATCCTCATAATTATCGTCGTTAATATCGTCGTTATTTTGTCATAAACATCGTCGCTAATGTCGTCGTTATTATCGTCATTATCATCGTTGTTATCGTCCTTATCATCCTCATAATTATCGTCGTTAATATCGTCGTTATTTTGTCATAATCATCATCGTTAATGTCGTCGTTATTATCGTCATTGTCTACGTTGTTATGGTCATAAATATCATCGATAATATTGTCGTTATTATTGTCATTATCTTCTTTTTATCGTCGTTTTTAACGTCGTTATTATCGTCGTTAATATCGTCGTTAATATCGTCATTATAATCGTTGTTATCGTCCTTATTATCCGCATAATTATCGTCGTTAATATCGTCGTTATTTTTTCATAAACATCGTCGCTAATGTCGTCGTTATTATCGTCATTATCATCGTTGTTATCGTCCTTATCATCCTCATAATTATCGTCGTTAATATCGTCGTTATTTTGTCATAATCATCATCGTTAATGTCGTCGTTATTATCGTCATTATCTACCTTGTTATCGTCATAAATATCATCGTTAATATCGTCGTTATTATTTTCATTATCTTCTTTTTATTGTCTTTATTATCGTCGTTAATATCGTCGTTATTTTGTCATAATCATCGTCGTTAATATCGTCGTTATTTTGTCACAATCATCGTCGTTAATGTCGTCGTTATTATCGTCATTATCATCGTTGTTATCGTCATAAATATCATCGATAATATCGTCGTTATTATTGTCATTATCTTCTTTTTATCGTCGTTATTAACGTCGTTATTATCGTCGTTAATATCGTCGTTAATATCGTCATTATCATCGTTGTTATCGTCCTTATCATCCTCATAATTATCGTCGTTAATATCGTCGTTATTTTGTCATAATCATCGTCGTTAATGTCGTCGTTATTATCGTCATTATCTACGTTGTTATCGTCATAAATATCATCGATAATATCGTCGTTATTATTGTCATTATCTTCTTTTTATCGTCGTTATTAACGTCGTTAATATCGTCGTTATTATCGTCGTTAATATCGTCATTATCATCGTTGTTATCGTCCTTATTATCCTCATAATTATCGTCGTTAATATCGTCGTTATTTTGTCACAATCATCGTCGTTAATGTCGTCGTTATTATCGTCATTATCTTCGTTGTTATCGTCATAATTATCATCGTTAATATCGTCGTTATTATTGTCATTATCTTCTTTTTATCGACGTTATTATCGTCGTTAATATCGTCGTTATTATCGTCGTTAATATCGTCATTATCATCGTTGTTATCGTCCTTATTATCCTCATAATTTTCGTCGTTAATATCGTCGTTATTTTGTCACAATCATCGTCGTTAATGTCGTCGTAATTATCGTCATTATCATCGTTGTTATCGTCCTTATCATCCTCATAATTATCGTCGTTAATATCGTCGTTATTTTGTCATAATCATCGTCGTTAATGTCGTCGTTATTATCGTCATTATCTACGTTGTTATCGTCATAAATATTATCGTTAATATCGTCGTTATTATTGTCATTATCTTCTTTTTATTGTCTTTATTATCGTCGTTAATATCGTCGTTATTATCGTCGTTAATATCGTCGTTAATATCGTCATTATCATCGTTGTTATCGTCCTTATTATCCTCATAATTATCGTCGTTAATATCGTCGTTATTTTGTCATAAACATCGTCGCTAATGTCGTCGTTATTATCGTCATTATCATCGTTGTTATCGTCCTTATCATCCTCATAATTATCGTCGTTAATATCGTCGTTATTTTGTCATAATCATCATCGTTAATGTCGTCGTTATTATCGTCATTGTCTACGTTGTTATCGTCATAAATATCATCGATAATATTGTCGTTATTATTGTCATTATCTTCTTTTTATCGTCGTTTTTAACGTCGTTATTATCGTCGTTAATATCGTCGTTAATATCGTCATTATAATCGTTGTTATCGTCCTTATTATCCTCATAATTATCGTTGTTAATATCGTCGTTATTTTGTCATAAACATCGTCGCTAATGTCGTCGTTATTATCGTCATTATCATCGTTGTTATCGTCCTTATCATCCTCATAATTATCGTCGTTAATATCGTCGTTATTTTGTCATAATCATCATCGTTAATGTCGTCGTTATTATCGTCATTATCTACCTTGTTATCGTCATAAATATCATCGTTAATATCGTCGTTATTATTTTCATTATCTTCTTTTTATTGTCTTTATTATCGTCGTTAATATCGTCGTTATTATCGTCGTTAATATCGTCGTTAATATCGTCATTGTCATCGTTGTTATCGTCCTTATTATCCTCATAATTATCGTCGTTAATATCGTCGTTATTTTGTCATAATCATCGTCGTTAATGTCGTCGTTATTATCGTCATTATCTACGTTGTTATCGTCATAAATATCATCGATAATATCGTCGTTATTATTGTCATTATCTTCTTTTTATCGTCGTTATTAACGTCGTTATTATCTTCGTTAATATCGTCGTTAATATCGTCATTATCATCGTTGTTATCGTCCTTATCATCCTCATAATCATCGTCGTTAATGTCGTCGTTATTATCGTCATTATCTACGTTGTTATCGTCATAAATATCATCGATAATATCGTCGTTATTATTGTCATTATCTTCTTTTTATCGTCGTTATTAACGTCGTTATTATCGTCGTTAATATCGTCGTTAATATCGTCATTATCATCGTTGTTATCGTCCTTATCATCCTCATAATTATCGTCGTTAATATCGTCGTTATTTTGTCACAATCATCGTCGTTAATGTCGTCGTTATTATCGTCATTATCATCGTTGTTATCGTCATAAATATCATCGATAATATCGTCGTTATTATTGTCATTATCTTCTTTTTATCGTCGTTATTAACGTCGTTATTATCGTCGTTAATATCGTCGTTAATATCGTCATTATCATCGTTGTTATCGTCCTTATTATCCTCATAATTATCGTCGTTAATATCGTCGTTATTTTGTCATAATCATCGTCGTTAATGTCGTCGTTATTATCGTCATTATCTACGTTGTTATCGTCATAAATATCATCGATAATATCGTCGTTATTATTGTCATTATCTTCTTTTTATCGTCGTTATTAACGTCGTTATTATCGTCGTTAATATCGTCGTTAATATCGTCATTATCATCGTTGTTATCGTCCTTATCATCCTCATAATTATCGTCGTTAATATCGTCGTTATTTTGTCATAATCATCGTCGTTAATGTCGTCGTTATTATCGTCATTATCTACGTTGTTATCGTCATAAATATCATCGATAATATCGTCGTTATTATTGTCATTATCTTCTTTTTATCGTCGTTTTTAACGTCGTTATTATCGTCGTTAATATCGTCGTTAATATCGTCATTATCATCGTTGTTATCGTCCTTATCATCCTCATAATTATCGTCGTTAATATCGTCGTTATTTTGTCATAATCATCGTCGTTAATGTCGTCGTTATTATCGTCATTATCTACGTTGTTATCGTCATAAATATCATCGATAATATCGTCGTTATTATTGTCATTATCTTCTTTTTATCGTCGTTTTTAACGTCGTTAATATCGTCGTTATTATCGTCGTTAATATCGTCATTATCATCGTTGTTATCGTCCTTATCATCCTCATAATTATCGTCGTTAATATCGTCGTTATTTTGTCATAATCATCGTCGTTAATGTCGTCGTTATTATCGTCATTATCTACGTTGTTATCGTCATAAATATTATCGTTAATATCGTCGTTATTATTGTCATTATCTTCTTTTTATTGTCTTTATTATCGTCGTTAATATCGTCGTTATTATCGTCGTTAATATCGTCGTTAATATCGTCATTATCATCGTTGTTATCGTCCTTATTATCCTCATAATTATCGTCGTTAATATCGTCGTTATTTTGTCATAAACATCGTCGCTAATGTCGTCGTTATTATCGTCATTATCATCGTTGTTATCGTCCTTATCATCCTCATAATTATCGTCGTTAATATCGTCGTTATTTTGTCATAATCATCATCGTTAATGTCGTCGTTATTATCGTCATTGTCTACGTTGTTATCGTCATAAATATCATCGATAATATTGTCGTTATTATTGTCATTATCTTCTTTTTATCGTCGTTTTTAACGTCGTTATTATCGTCGTTAATATCGTCGTTAATATCGTCATTATAATCGTTGTTATCGTCCTTATTATCCTCATAATTATCGTCGTTAATATCGTCGTTATTTTGTCATAAACATCGTCGCTAATGTCGTCGTTATTATCGTCATTATCATCGTTGTTATCGTCCTTATCATCCTCATAATTATCGTCGTTAATATCGTCGTTATTTTGTCATTATCATCATCGTTAATGTCGTCGTTATTATCGTCATTATCTACCTTGTTATCGTCATAAATATCATCGTTAATATCGTCGTTATTATTTTCATTATCTTCTTTTTATTGTCTTTATTATCGTCGTTAATATCGTCGTTATTATCGTCGTTAATATCGTCGTTAATATCGTCATTGTCATCGTTGTTATCGTCCTTATTATCCTCATAATTATCGTCGTTAATATCGTCGTTATTTTGTCATAATCATCGTCGTTAATGTCGTCGTTATTATCGTCATTATCTACGTTGTTATCGTCATAAATATCATCGATAATATCGTCGTTATTATTGTCATTATCTTCTTTTTATCGTCGTTATTAACGTCGTTATTATCTTCGTTAATATCGTCGTTAATATCGTCATTATCATCGTTGTTATCGTCCTTATCATCCTCATAATCATCGTCGTTAATGTCGTCGTTATTATCGTCATTATCTACGTTGTTATCGTCATAAATATCATCGATAATATCGTCGTTATTATTGTCATTATCTTCTTTTTATCGTCGTTATTAACGTCGTTATTATCGTCGTTAATATCGTCGTTAATATCGTCATTATCATCGTTGTTATCGTCCTTATCATCCTCATAATTATCGTCGTTAATATCGTCGTTATTTTGTCACAATCATCGTCGTTAATGTCGTCGTTATTATCGTCATTATCATCGTTGTTATCGTCATAAATATCATCGATAATATCGTCGTTATTATTGTCATTATCTTCTTTTTATCGTCGTTATTAACGTCGTTATTATCGTCGTTAATATCGTCATTAATATCGTCATTATCATCGTTGTTATCGTCCTTATCATCCTCATAATTATCGTCGTTAATATCGTCGTTATTTTGTCATAATCATCGTCGTTAATGTCGTCGTTATTATCGTCATTATCTACGTTGTTATCGTCATAAATATCATCGATAATATCGTCGTTATTATTGTCATTATCTTCTTTTTATCGTCGTTATTAACGTCGTTAATATCGTCGTTATTATCGTCGTTAATATCGTCATTATCATCGTTGTTATCGTCCTTATTATCCTCATAATTATCGTCGTTAATATCGTCGTTATTTTGTCACAATCATCGTCGTTAATGTCGTCGTTATTATCGTCATTATCATCGTTGTTATCGTCCTTATCATCCTTATAATTATCGTCGTTAATATCGTCGTTATTTTGTCATAATCATCGTCGTTAATGTCGTCGTTATTATCGTCATTATCTACGTTGTTATCGTCATAAATATTATCGTTAATATCGTCGTTATTATTGTCATTATCTTCTCTTTATTGTCTTTATTATCGTCGTTAATATTGTCGTTATTATCGTCGTTAATATCGTCGTTAATATCGTCATTATCATCGTTGTTATCGTCCTTATTATCCTCATAATTATCGTCGTTAATATCGTCGTTATTTTGTCATAATCATCGTCGTTAATGTCGTCGTTATTATCGTCATTATCTACGTTGTTATCGTCATAAATATCATCGATAATATCGTCGTTATTATTGTCATTATCTTCTTTTTATCGTCGTTATTAACGTCGTTATTATCGTCGTTAATATCGTCGTTAATATCGTCATTATCATCGTTGTTATCGTCCTTATCATCCTCATAATTATCGTCGTTAATATCGTCGTTATTTTGTCATAATCATCGTCGTTAATGTCGTCGTTATTATCGTCATTATCTACGTTGTTATCGTCATAAATATCATCGATAATATCGTCGTTATTATTGTCATTATCTTCTTTTTATCGTCGTTATTAACGTCGTTAATATCGTCGTTATTATCGTCGTTAATATCGTCATTATCATCGTTGTTATCGTCCTTATTATCCTCATAATTATCGTCGTTAATATCGTCGTTATTTTGTCACAATCATCGTCGTTAATGTCGTCGTTATTATCGTCATTATCATCGTTGTTATCGTCCTTATCATCCTCATAATTATCGTCGTTAATATCGTCGTTATTTTGTCATAATCATCGTCGTTAATGTCGTCGTTATTATCGTCATTATCTACGTTGTTATCGTCATAAATATTATCTTTAATATCGTCGTTATTATTGTCATTATCTTCTCTTTATTGTCTTTATTATCGTCGTTAATATTGTCGTTATTATCGTAGTTAATATCGTCGTTAATATCGTCATTATCATCGTTGTTATCGTCCTTATTATCCTCATAATTATCTTCGTTAATATCGTCGTTATTTTGTCATAATCATCGTCGTTAATGTCGTCGTTATTATCGTCATTATCTACGTTGTTATCGTCATAAATATCATCGATAATATCGTCGTTATTATTGTCATTATCTTCTTTTTATCGTCGTTATTAACGTCGTTATTATCGTCGTTAATATCGTCGTTAATATCGTCATTATCATCGTTGTTATCGTCCTTATCATCCTCATAATTATCGTCGTTAATATCGTCGTTATTTTGTCATAATCATCGTCGTTAATGTCGTCGTTATTATCGTCATTATCTACGTTGTTATCGTCATAAATATCATCGATAATATCGTCGTTATTATTGTCATTATCTTCTTTTTATCGTCGTTTTTAACGTCGTTATTATCGTCGTTAATATCGTCGTTAATATCGTCATTATCATCGTTGTTATCGTCCTTATCATCCTCATAATTATCGTCGTTAATATCGTCGTTATTTTGTCATAATCATCGTCGTTAATGTCGTCGTTATTATCGTCATTATCTACGTTGTTATCGTCATAAATATCATCGATAATATCGTCGTTATTATTGTCATTATCTTCTTTTTATCGTCGTTTTTAACGTCGTTAATATCGTCGTTATTATCGTCGTTAATATCGTCATTATCATCGTTGTTATCGTCCTTATCATCCTCATAATTATCGTCGTTAATATCGTCGTTATTTTGTCATAATCATCGTCGTTAATGTCGTCGTTATTATAGTCATTATCTACGTTGTTATCGTCATAAATATTATCGTTAATATCGTCGTTATTATTGTCATTATCTTCTTTTTATTGTCTTTATTATCGTCGTTAATATCGTCGTTATTATCGTCGTTAATATCGTCGTTAATATCGTCATTATCATCGTTGTTATCGTCCTTATTATCCTCATAATTATCGTCGTTAATATCGTCGTTATTTTGTCATAAACATCGTCGCTAATGTCGTCGTTATTATCGTCATTATCATCGTTGTTATCGTCCTTATCATCCTCATAATTATCGTCGTTAATATCGTCGTTATTTTGTCATAATCATCATCGTTAATGTCGTCGTTATTATCGTCATTGTCTACGTTGTTATCGTCATAAATATCATCGATAATATTGTCGTTATTATTGTCATTATCTTCTTTTTATCGTCGTTTTTAACGTCGTTATTATCGTCGTTAATATCGTCGTTAATATCGTCATTATAATCGTTGTTATCGTCCTTATTATCCTCATAATTATCGTCGTTAATATCGTCGTTATTTTGTCACAATCATCGTCGTTAATGTCGTCGTTATTATCGTCATTATCATCGTTGTTATCGTCCTTATCATCCTTATAATTATCGTCGTTAATATCGTCGTTATTTTGTCATAATCATCGTCGTTAATGTCGTCGTTATTATCGTCATTATCTACGTTGTTATCGTCATAAATATTATCTTTAATATCGTCGTTATTATTGTCATTATCTTCTCTTTATTGTCTTTATTATCGTCGTTAATATTGTCGTTATTATCGTCGTTAATATCGTCGTTAATATCGTCATTATCATCGTTGTTATCGTCCTTATTATCCTCATAATTATCGTCGTTAATATCGTCGTTATTTTGTCATAATCATCGTCGTTAATGTCGTCGTTATTATCGTCATTATCTACGTTGTTATCGTCATAAATATCATCGATAATATCGTCGTTATTATTGTCATTATCTTCTTTTTATCGTCGTTATTAACGTCGTTATTATCGTCGTTAATATCGTCGTTAATATCGTCATTATCATCGTTGTTATCGTCCTTATCATCCTCATAATTATCGTCGTTAATATCGTCGTTATTTTGTCACAATCATCGTCGTTAATGTCGTCGTTATTATCGTCATTATCATCGTTGTTATCGTCATAAATATCATCGATAATATCGTCGTTATTATTGTCATTATCTTCTTTTTATCGTCGTTATTAACGTCGTTATTATCGTCGTTAATATCGTCGTTAATATCGTCATTATCATCGTTGTTATCGTCCTTATCATCCTCATAATTATCGTCGTTAATATCGTCGTTATTTTGTCATAATCATCGTCGTTAATGTCGTCGTTATTATCGTCATTATCTACGTTGTTATCGTCATAAATATCATCGATAATATCGTCGTTATTATTGTCATTATCTTCTTTTTATCGTCGTTATTAACGTCGTTAATATCGTCGTTATTATCGTCGTTAATATCGTCATTATCATCGTTGTTATCGTCCTTATTATCCTCATAATTATCGTCGTTAATATCGTCGTTATTTTGTCACAATCATCGTCGTTAATGTCGTCGTTATTATCGTCATTATCATCGTTGTTATCGTCCTTATCATCCTCATAATTATCGTCGTTAATATCGTCGTTATTTTGTCATAATCATCGTCGTTAATGTCGTCGTTATTATCGTCATTATCTACGTTGTTATCGTCATAAATATCATCGATAATATCGTCGTTATTATTGTCATTATCTTCTTTTTATCGTCGTTTTTAACGTCGTTATTATCGTCGTTAATATCGTCGTTAATATCGTCATTATCATCGTTGTTATCGTCCTTATCATCCTCATAATTATCGTCGTTAATATCGTCGTTATTTTGTCATAATCATCGTCGTTAATGTCGTCGTTATTATCGTCATTATCTACGTTGTTAATGTCATAAATATTATCGTTAATATCGTCGTTATTATTTTCATTATTTTCTTTTTATTGTCTTTATTATCGTCGTTATTAACGTTGTTATTATCGTCGTTAATATCGTCGTTAATATCGTCATTATCATCGTTGTTATCGTCCTTATCATCCTCATAATTATCGTCGTTAATATCGTCGTTATTTTGTCATAATCATCGTCGTTAATGTCGTCGTTATTATCGTCAATATCTACGTTGTTATCGTCATAAATATCATCGATAATATCGTCGTTATTATTGTCATTATCTTCTTTTTATCGTCGTTATTAACGTCGTTAATATCGTCGTTATTATCGTCGTTAATATCGTCATTATCATCGTTGTTATCGTCCTTATTATCCTCATAATTATCGTCGTTAATATCGTCGTTATTTTGTCACAATCATCGTCGTTAATGTCGTCGTTATTATCGTCATTATCATCGTTGTTATCGTCCTTATCATCCTTATAATTATCGTCGTTAATATCGTCGTTATTTTGTCATAATCATCGTCGTTAATGTCGTCGTTATTATCGTCATTATCTACGTTGTTATCGTCATAAATATTATCGTTAATATCGTCGTTATTATTTTCATTATTTTCTTTTTATTGTCTTTATTATCGTCGTTAATATCGTCGTTATTATCGTCGTTAATATCGTCGTTAATATCGTCATTATCATCGTTGTTATCGTCCTTATTATCCTCATAATTATCGTCGTTAATATCGTCGTTATTTTGTCATAATCATCGTCGTTAATGTCGTCGTTATTATCGTCATTATCTACGTTGTTATCGTCATAAATATCATCGATAATATCGTCGTTATTATTGTCATTATCTTCTTTTTATCGTCGTTATTAACGTCGTTATTATCGTCGTTAATATCGTCGTTAATATCGTCATTATCATCGTTGTTATCGTCCTTATCATCCTCATAATTATCGTCGTTAATATCGTCGTTATTTTGTCATAATCATCGTCGTTAATGTCGTCGTTATTATCGTCATTATCTACGTTGTTATCGTCATAAATATCATCGATAATATCGTCGTTATTATTGTCATTATCTTCTTTTTATCGTCGTTTTTAACGTCGTTATTATCGTCGTTAATATCGTCGTTAATATCGTCATTATCATCGTTGTTATCGTCCTTATCATCCTCATAATTATCGTCGTTAATATCGTCGTTATTTTGTCATAATCATCGTCGTTAATGTCGTCGTTATTATCGTCATTATCTACGTTGTTATCGTCATAAATATTATCTTTAATATCGTCGTTATTATTGTCATTATCTTCTCTTTATTGTCTTTATTATCGTCGTTAATATTGTCGTTATTATCGTCGTTAATATCGTCGTTAATATCGTCATTATCATCGTTGTTATCGTCCTTATTATCCTCATAATTATCGTCGTTAATATCGTCGTTATTTTGTCACAATCATCGTCGTTAATGTCGTCGTTATTATCGTCATTATCATCGTTGTTATCGTCCTTATCATCCTCATAATTATCGTCGTTAATATCGTCGTTATTTTGTCATAATCATCGTCGTTAATGTCGTCGTTATTATCGTCATTATCTACGTTGTTAATGTCATAAATATTATCGTTAATATCGTCGTTATTATTTTCATTATTTTCTTTTTATTGTCTTTATTATCGTCGTTAATATTGTCGTTATTATCGTCGTTAATATCGTCGTTAATATCGTCATTATCATCGTTGTTATCGTCCTTATTATCCTCATAATTATCGTCGTTAATATCGTCGTTATTTTGTCATAATCATCGTCGTTAATGTCGTCGTTATTATCGTCATTATCTACGTTGTTATCGTCATAAATATCATCGATAATATCGTCGTTATTATTGTCATTATCTTCTTTTTATCGTCGTTATTAACGTCGTTATTATCTTCGTTAATATCGTCGTTAATATCGTCATTATCATCGTTGTTATCGTCCTTATCATTCTCATAATCATCGTCGTTAATGTCGTCGTTATTATCGTCATTATCTACTTTGTTATCGTCATAAATATCATCGATAATATCGTCGTTATTATTGTCATTATCTTCTTTTTATCGTCGTTATTAACGTCGTTATTATCGTCGTTAATATCGTCGTTAATATCGTCATTATCATCGTTGTTATCGTCCTTATCATCCTCATAATTATCGTCGTTAATATCGTCGTTATTTTGTCATAATCATCGTCGTTAATGTCGTCGTTATTATCGTCATTATCATCGTTGTTATCGTCCTTATCATCCTTATAATTATCGTCGTTAATATCGTCGTTATTTTGTCATAATCATCGTCGTTAATGTCGTCGTTATTATCGTCATTATCTACGTTGTTATCGTCATAAATATTATCTTTAATATCGTCGTTATTATTGTCATTATCTTCTCTTTATTGTCTTTATTATCGTCGTTAATATTGTCGTTATTATCGTCGTTAATATCGTCGTTAATATCGTCATTATCATCGTTGTTATCGTCCTTATTATCATCATAATTATCGTCGTTAATATCGTCGTTATTTTGTCATAATCATCGTCGTTAATGTCGTCGTTATTATCGTCATTATCTACGTTGTTATCGTCATAAATATCATCGATAATATCGTCGTTATTATTGTCATTATCTTCTTTTTATCGTCGTTATTAACGTCGTTATTATCGTCATTAATATCGTCGTTAATATCGTCATTATCATCGTTGTTATCGTCCTTATCATCCTCATAATTATCGTCGTTAATATCGTCGTTATTTTGTCATAATCATCGTCGTTAATGTCGTCGTTATTATCGTCATTATCTACGTTGTTATCGTCATAAATATCATCGATAATATCGTCGTTATTATTGTCATTATCTTCTTTTTATCGTCGTTTTTAACGTCGTTATTATCGTCGTTAATATCGTCGTTAATATCGTCATTATCATCGTTGTTATCGTCCTTATCATCCTCATAATTATCGTCGTTAATATCGTCGTTATTTTGTCATAATCATCGTCGTTAATGTCGTCGTTATTATCGTCATTATCTACGTTGTTATCGTCATAAATATTATCTTTAATATCGTCGTTATTATTGTCATTATCTTCTCTTTATTGTCTTTATTATCGTCGTTAATATTGTCGTTATTATCGTCGTTAATATCGTCGTTAATATCGTCATTATCATCGTTGTTATCGTCCTTATTATCCTCATAATTATCGTCGTTAATATCGTCGTTATTTTGTCACAATCATCGTCGTTAATGTCGTCGTTATTATCGTCATTATCATCGTTGTTATCGTCCTTATCATCCTCATAATTATCGTCGTTAATATCGTCGTTATTTTGTCATAATCATCGTCGTTAATGTCGTCGTTATTATCGTCATTATCTACGTTGTTAATGTCATAAATATTATCGTTAATATCGTCGTTATTATTTTCATTATTTTCTTTTTATTGTCTTTATTATCGTCGTTAATATCGTCGTTATTATCGTCGTTAATATCGTCGTTAATATCGTCATTATCATCGTTGTTATCGTCCTTATTGTCCTCATAATTATCGTCGTTAATATCGTCGTTATTTTGTCATAATCATCGTCGTTAATGTCGTCGTTATTATCGTCATTATCTACGTTGTTATCGTCATAAATATCATCGATAATATCGTCGTTATTATTGTCATTATCTTCTTTTTATCGTCGTTATTAACGTCGTTATTATCGTCGTTAATATCGTCGTTAATATCGTCATTATCATCGTTGTTATCGTCCTTATCATCCTCATAATTATCGTCGTTAATATCGTCGTTATTTTGTCATAATCATCGTCGTTAATGTCGTCGTTATTATCGTCATTATCTACGTTGTTATCGTCATAAATATCATCGATAATATCGTCGTTATTATTGTCATTATCTTCTTTTTATCGTCGTTTTTAACGTCGTTATTATCGTCGTTAATATCGTCGTTAATATCGTCATTATCATCGTTGTTATCGTCCTTATCATCCTCATAATTATCGTCGTTAATATCGTCGTTATTTTGTCATAATCATCGTCGTTAATGTCGTCGTTATTATCGTCATTATCTACGTTGTTATCGTCATAAATATTATCTTTAATATCGTCGTTATTATTGTCATTATCTTCTCTTTATTGTCTTTATTATCGTCGTTAATATTGTCGTTATTATCGTCGTTAATATCGTCGTTAATATCGTCATTATCATCGTTGTTATCGTCCTTATTATCCTCATAATTATCGTCGTTAATATCGTCGTTATTTTGTCACAATCATCGTCGTTAATGTCGTCGTTATTATCGTCATTATCATCGTTGTTATCGTCCTTATCATCCTCATAATTATCGTCGTTAATATCGTCGTTATTTTGTCATAATCATCGTCGTTAATGTCGTCGTTATTATCGTCATTATCTACGTTGTTAATGTCATAAATATTATCGTTAATATCGTCGTTATTATTTTCATTATTTTCTTTTTATTGTCTTTATTATCGTCGTTAATATCGTCGTTATTATCGTCGTTAATATCGTCGTTAATATCGTCATTATCATCGTTGTTATCGTCCTTATTATCCTCATAATTATCGTCGTTAATATCGTCGTTATTTTGTCATAATCATCGTCGTTAATGTCGTCGTTATTATCGTCATTATCTACGTTGTTATCGTCATAAATATTATCTTTAATATCGTCGTTATTATTGTCATTATCTTCTCTTTATTGTCTTTATTATCGTCGTTAATATTGTCGTTAATATCGTCGTTAATATCGTCATTATCATCGTTGTTATCGTCCTTATTATCCTCATAATTATCGTCGTTAATATCGTCGTTATTTTGTCATAATCATCGTCGTTAATGTCGTCGTTATTATCGTCATTATCTACGTTGTTATCGTCATAAATATCATCGATAATATCGTCGTTATTATTGTCATTATCTTCTTTTTATCGTCGTTATTAACGTCGTTATTATCGTCATTAATATCGTCGTTAATATCGTCATTATCATCGTTGTTATCGTCCTTATCATCCTCATAATTATCGTCGTTAATATCGTCGTTATTTTGTCATAATCATCGTCGTTAATGTCGTCGTTATTATCGTCATTATCTACGTTGTTATCGTCATAAATATCATCGATAATATCGTCGTTATTATTGTCATTATCTTCTTTTTATCGTCGTTTTTAACGTCGTTATTATCGTCGTTAATATCGTCGTTAATATCGTCATTATCATCGTTGTTATCGTCCTTATCATCCTCATAATTATCGTCGTTAATATCGTCGTTATTTTGTCATAATCATCGTCGTTAATGTCGTCGTTATTATCGTCATTATCTACGTTGTTATCGTCATAAATATTATCTTTAATATCGTCGTTATTATTGTCATTATCTTCTCTTTATTGTCTTTATTATCGTCGTTAATATTGTCGTTATTATCGTCGTTAATATCGTCGTTAATATCGTCATTATCATCGTTGTTATCGTCCTTATTATCCTCATAATTATCGTCGTTAATATCGTCGTTATTTTGTCACAATCATCGTCGTTAATGTCGTCGTTATTATCGTCATTATCATCGTTGTTATCGTCCTTATCATCCTCATAATTATCGTCGTTAATATCGTCGTTATTTTGTCATAATCATCGTCGTTAATGTCGTCGTTATTATCTTCATTATCTACGTTGTTAATGTCATAAATATTATCGTTAATATCGTCGTTATTATTTTCATTATTTTCTTTTTATTGTCTTTATTATCGTCGTTAATATCGTCGTTATTATCGTCGTTAATATCGTCGTTAATATCGTCATTATCATCGTTGTTATCGTCCTTATTATCCTCATAATTATCGTCGTTAATATCGTCGTTATTTTGTCATAATCATCGTCGTTAATGTCGTCGTTATTATCGTCATTATCTACGTTGTTATCGTCATAAATATCATCGATAATATCGTCGTTATTATTGTCGTTATCTTCTTTTTATCGTCGTTATTAACGTCGTTATTATCTTCGTTAATATCGTCGTTAATATCGTCATTATCATCGTTGTTATCGTCCTTATCATTCTCATAATCATCGTCGTTAATGTCGTCGTTATTATCGTCATTATCTACGTTGTTATCGTCATAAATATCATCGATAATATCGTCGTTATTATTGTCATTATCTTCTTTTTATCGTCGTTATTAACGTCGTTATTATCGTCGTTAATATCGTCGTTAATATCGTCATTATCATCGTTGTTATCGTCCTTATCATCCTCATAATTATCGTCGTTAATATCGTCGTTATTTTGTCATAATCATCGTCGTTAATGTCGTCGTTATTATCGTCATTATCATCGTTGTTATCGTCCTTATCATCCTTATAATTATCGTCGTTAATATCGTCGTTATTTTGTCATAATCATCGTCGTTAATGTCGTCGTTATTATCGTCATTATCTACGTTGTTATCGTCATAAATATTATCTTTAATATCGTCGTTATTATTGTCATTATCTTCTCTTTATTGTCTTTATTATCGTCGTTAATATTGTCGTTATTATCGTCGTTAATATCGTCGTTAATATCGTCATTATCATCGTTGTTATCGTCCTTATTATCCTCATAATTATCGTCGTTAATATCGTCGTTATTTTGTCATAATCATCGTCGTTAATGTCGTCGTTATTATCGTCATTATCTACGTTGTTATCGTCATAAATATCATCGATAATATCGTCGTTATTATTGTCATTATCTTCTTTTTATCGTCGTTATTAACGTCGTTATTATCGTCATTAATATCGTCGTTAATATCGTCATTATCATCGTTGTTATCGTCCTTATCATCCTCATAATTATCGTCGTTAATATCGTCGTTATTTTGTCATAATCATCGTCGTTAATGTCGTCGTTATTATCGTCATTATCTACGTTGTTATCGTCATAAATATCATCGATAACATCGTCGTTATTATTGTCATTATCTTCTTTTTATCGTCGTTATTAACGTCGTTAATATTGTCGTTAATATCGTCGTTAATATCGTCATTATCATCGTTGTTATCGTCCTTATCATCCTCATAATTATCGTCGTTAATATCGTCGTTATTTTGTCATAATCATCGTCGTTAATGTCGTCGTTATTATCGTCATTATCTACGTTGTTAATGTCATAAATATTATCGTTAATATCGTCGTTATTATTTTCATTATTTTCTTTTTATTGTCTTTATTATCGTCGTTAATATCGTCGTTATTATCGTCGTTAATATCGTCGTTAATATCGTCATTATCATCGTTGTTATCGTCCTTATTATCCTCATAATTATCGTCGTTAATATCGTCGTTATTTTGTCATAATCATCGTCGTTAATGTCGTCGTTATTATCGTCATTATCTACGTTGTTATCGTCATAAATATCATCGATAATATCGTCGTTATTATTGTCATTATCTTCTTTTTATCGTCGTTATTAACGTCGTTATTATCTTCGTTAATATCGTCGTTAGTATCGTCATTATCATCGTTGTTATCGTCCTTATCATTCTCATAATCATCGTCGTTAATGTCGTCGTTATTATCGTCATTATCTACGTTGTTATCGTCATAAATATCATCGATAATATCGTCGTTATTATTGTCATTATCTTCTATTTATCGTCGTTATTAACGTCGTTATTATCGTCGTTAATATCGTCGTTAATATCGTCATTATCATCGTTGTTATCGTCCTTATCATCCTCATAATTATCGTCGTTAATATCGTCGTTATTTTGTCATAATCATCGTCGTTAATGTCGTCGTTATTATCGTCATTATCATCGTTGTTATCGTCCTTATCATCCTTATAATTATCGTCGTTAATATCGTCGTTATTTTGTCATAATCATCGTCGTTAATGTCGTCGTTATTATCGTCATTATCTACGTTGTTATCGTCATAAATATTATCTTTAATATCGTCGTTATTATTGTCATTATCTTCTCTTTATTGTCTTTATTATCGTCGTTAATATTGTCGTTATTATCGTCGTTAATATCGTCGTTAATATCGTCATTATCATCGTTGTTATCGTCCTTATTATCCTCATAATTATCGTCGTTAATATCGTCGTTATTTTGTCATAATCATCGTCGTTAATGTCGTCGTTATTATCGTCATTATCTACGTTGTTATCGTCATAAATATCATCGATAATATCGTCGTTATTATTGTCATTATCTTCTTTTTATCGTCGTTATTAACGTCGTTATTATCGTCATTAATATCGTCGTTAATATCGTCATTATCATCGTTGTTATCGTCCTTATCATCCTCATAATTATCGTCGTTAATATCGTCGTTATTTTGTCATAATCATCGTCGTTAATGTCGTCGTTATTATCGTCATTATCTACGTTGTTATCGTCATAAATATCATCGATAACATCGTCGTTATTATTGTCATTATCTTCTTTTTATCGTCGTTTTTAACGTCGTTATTATCGTCGTTAATATCGTCGTTAATATCGTCATTATCATCGTTGTTATCGTCCTTATCATCCTCATAATTATCGTCGTTAATATCGTCGTTATTTTGTCATAATCATCGTCGTTAATGTCGTCGTTATTATCGTCATTATCTACGTTGTTATCGTCATAAATATTATCTTTAATATCGTCGTTATTATTGTCATTATCTTCTCTTTATTGTCTTTATTATCGTCGTTAATATTGTCGTTATTATCGTCGTTAATATCGTCGTTAATATCGTCATTATCATCGTTGTTATCGTCCTTATTATCCTCATAATTATCGTCGTTAATATCGTCGTTATTTTGTCACAATCATCGTCGTTAATGTCGTCGTTATTATCGTCATTATCATCGTTGTTATCGTCCTTATCATCCTCATAATTATCGTCGTTAATATCGTCGTTATTTTGTCATAATCATCGTCGTTAATGTCGTCGTTATTATCGTCATTATCTACGTTGTTAATGTCATAAATATTATCGTTAATATCGTCGTTATTATTTTCATTATTTTCTTTTTATTGTCTTTATTATCGTCGTTAATATCGTCGTTATTATCGTCGTTAATATCGTCGTTAATATCGTCATTATCATCGTTGTTATCGTCCTTATCATCCTCATAATTATCGTCGTTAATATCGTCGTTATTTTGTCATAATCATCGTCGTTAATGTCGTCGTTATTATCGTCATTATCTACGTTGTTAATGTCATAAATATTATCGTTAATATCGTCGTTATTATTTTCATTATTTTCTTTTTATTGTCTTTATTATCGTCGTTAATATCGTCGTTATTATCGTCGTTAATATCGTCGTTAATATCGTCATTATCATCGTTGTTATCGTCCTTATCATCCTCATAATTATCGTCGTTAATATCGTCGTTATTTTGTCATAAACATCGTCGCTAATGTCGTCGTTATTATCGTCATTATCATCGTTGTTATCGTCCTTATCATCCTCATAATTATCGTCGTTAATATCGTCGTTATTTTGTCATAATCATCATCGTTAATGTCGTCGTTATTATCATCATTGTCTACGTTGTTATCGTCATAAATATCATCGATAATATTGTCGTTATTATTGTCATTATCTTCTTTTTATCGTCGTTTTTAACGTCGTTATTATCGTCGTTAATATCGTCGTTAATATCGTCATTATAATCGTTGTTATCGTCCTTATTATCCTCATAATTATCGTCGTTAATATCGTCGTTATTTTGTCATAAACATCGTCGTTAATGTCGTCGTTATTATCGTCATTATCATCGTTGTTATCGTCCTTATCATCCTCATAATTATCGTCGTTAATATCGTCGTTATTTTGTCATAATCATCGTCGTTAATGTCGTCGTTATTATCGTCATTATCTACGTTGTTATCGTCATAAATATTATCGTTAATATCGTCGTTATTATTGTCATTATCTTCTTTTTATTGTCTTTATTATCGTCGTTAATATCGTCGTTATTATCGTCGTTAATATCGTCGTTAATATCGTCATTATCATCGTTGTTATCGTCCTTATTATCCTCATAATTATCGTCGTTAATATCGTCGTTATTTTGTCATAAACATCGTCGCTAATGTCGTCGTTATTATCGTCATTATCATCGTTGTTATCGTCCTTATCATCCTCATAATTATCGTCGTTAATATCGTCGTTATTTTGTCATAATCATCATCGTTAATGTCGTCGTTATTATCGTCATTATCTACCTTGTTATCGTCATAAATATCATCGTTAATATCGTCGTTATTATTTTCATTATCTTCTTTTTATTGTCTTTATTATCGTCGTTAATATCGTCGTTATTATCGTCGTTAATATCGTCGTTAATATCGTCATTGTCATCGTTGTTATCGTCCTTATTATCCTCATAATTATCGTCGTTAATATCGTCGTTATTTTGTCATAATCATCGTCGTTAATGTCGTCGTTATTATCGTCTTTATCTACGTTGTTATCGTCATAAATATCATCGATAATATCGTCGTTATTATTGTCATTATCTTCTTTTTATCGTCGTTATTAACGTCGTTATTATCTTCGTTAATATCGTCGTTAATATCGTCATTATCATCGTTGTTATCGTCCTTATCATCCTCATAATCATCGTCGTTAATGTCGTCGTTATTATCGTCATTATCTACGTTGTTATCGTCATAAATATCATCGATAATATCGTCGTTATTATTGTCATTATCTTCTTTTTATCGTCGTTATTAACGTCGTTATTATCGTCGTTAATATCGTCGTTAATATCGTCATTATCATCGTTGTTATCGTCCTTATCATCCTCATAATTATCGTCGTTAATATCGTCGTTATTTTGTCACAATCATCGTCGTTAATGTCGTCGTTATTATCGTCATTATCATCGTTGTTATCGTCATAAATATCATCGATAATATCGTCGTTATTATTGTCATTATCTTCTTTTTATCGTCGTTATTAACGTCGTTATTATCGTCGTTAATATCGTCGTTAATATCGTCATTATCATCGTTGTTATCGTCCTTATTATCCTCATAATTATCGTCGTTAATATCGTCGTTATTTTGTCATAATCATCGTCGTTAATGTCGTCGTTATTATCGTCATTATCTACGTTGTTATCGTCATAAATATCATCGATAATATCGTCGTTATTATTGTCATTATCTTCTTTTTATCGTCGTTATTAACGTCGTTATTATCGTCGTTAATATCGTCGTTAATATCGTCATTATCATCGTTGTTATCGTCCTTATCATCCTCATAATTATCGTCGTTAATATCGTCGTTATTTTGTCATAATCATCGTCGTTAATGTCGTCGTTATTATCGTCATTATCTACGTTGTTATCGTCATAAATATCATCGATAATATCGTCGTTATTATTGTCATTATCTTCTTTTTATCGTCGTTTTTAACGTCGTTATTATCGTCGTTAATATCGTCGTTAATATCGTCATTATCATCGTTGTTATCGTCCTTATCATCCTCATAATTATCGTCGTTAATATCGTCGTTATTTTGTCATAATCATCGTCGTTAATGTCGTCGTTATTATCGTCATTATCTACGTTGTTATCGTCATAAATATTATCTTTAATATCGTCGTTATTATTGTCATTATCTTCTCTTTATTGTCTTTATTATCGTCGTTAATATTGTCGTTATTATCGTCGTTAATATCGTCGTTAATATCGTCATTATCATCGTTGTTATCGTCCTTATTATCCTCATAATTATCGTCGTTAATATCGTCGTTATTATGTCACAATCATCGTCGTTAATGTCGTCGTTATTATCGTCATTATCATCGTTGTTATCGTCCTTATCATCCTCATAATTATCGTCGTTAATATCGTCGTTATTTTGTCATAATCATCGTCGTTAATGTCGTCGTTATTATCGTCATTATCTACGTTGTTAATGTCATAAATATTATCGTTAATATCGTCGTTATTATTTTCATTATTTTCTTTTTATTGTCTTTATTATCGTCGTTAATATCGTCGTTATTATCGTCGTTAATATCGTCGTTAATATCGTCATTATCATCGTTGTTATAGTCCTTATTATCCTCATAATTATCGTCGTTAATATCGTCGTTATTTTGTCATAATCATCGTCGTTAATGTCGTCGTTATTATCGTCATTATCTACGTTGTTATCGTCATAAATATCATCGATAATATCGTCGTTATTATTGTCATTATCTTCTTTTTATCGTCGTTATTAACGTCGTTATTATCTTCGTTAATATCGTCGTTAATATCGTCATTATCATCGTTGTTATCGTCCTTATCATTCTCATAATCATCGTCGTTAATGTCGTCGTTATTATCGTCATTATCTACGTTGTTATCGTCATAAATATCATCGATAATATCGTCGTTATTATTGTTATTATCTTCTTTTTATCGTCGTTATTAACGTCGTTATTATCGTCGTTAATATCGTCGTTAATATCGTCATTATCATCGTTGTTATCGTCCTTATCATCCTCATAATTATCGTCGTTAATATCGTCGTTATTTTGTCATAATCATCGTCGTTAATGTCGTCGTTATTATCGTCATTATCATCGTTGTTATCGTCCTTATCATCCTTATAATTATCGTCGTTAATATCGTCGTTATTTTGTCATAATCATCGTCGTTAATGTCGTCGTTATTATCGTCATTATCTACGTTGTTATCGTCATAAATATTATCTTTAATATCGTCGTTATTATTGTCATTATCTTCTCTTTATTGTCTTTATTATCGTCGTTAATATTGTCGTTATTATCGTCGTTAATATCGTCGTTAATATCGTCATTATCATCGTTGTTATCGTCCTTATTATCCTCATAATTATCGTCGTTAATATCGTCGTTATTTTGTCATAATCATCGTCGTTAATGTCGTCGTTATTATCGTCATTATCTACGTTGTTATCGTCATAAATATCATCGATAATATCGTCGTTATTATTGTCATTATCTTCTTTTTATCGTCGTTATTAACGTCGTCATTATCGTCATTAATATCGTCGTTAATATCGTCATTATCATCGTTGTTATCGTCCTTATCATCCTCATAATTATCGTCGTTAATATCGTCGTTATTTTGTCATAATCATCGTCGTTAATGTCGTCGTTATTATCGTCATTATCTACGTTGTTATCGTCATAAATATCATCGATAATATCGTCGTTATTATTGTCATTATCTTCTTTTTATCGTCGTTTTTAACGTCGTTATTATCGTCGTTAATATCGTCGTTAATATCGTCATTATCATCGTTGTTATCGTCCTTATCATCCTCATAATTATCGTCGTTAATATCGTCGTTATTTTGTCATAATCATCGTCGTTAATGTCGTCGTTATTATCGTCATTATCTACGTTGTTATCGTCATAAATATTATCTTTAATATCGTCGTTATTATTGTCATTATCTTCTCTTTATTGTCTTTATTATCGTCGTTAATATTGTCGTTATTATCGTCGTTAATATCGTCGTTAATATCGTCATTATCATCGTTGTTATCGTCCTTATTATCCTCATAATTATCGTCGTTAATATCGTCGTTATTTTGTCACAATCATCGTCGTTAATGTCGTCGTTATTATCGTCATTATCATCGTTGTTATCGTCCTTATCATCCTCATAATTATCGTCGTTAATATCGTCGTTATTTTGTCATAATCATCGTCGTTAATGTCGTCGTTATTATCGTCATTATCTACGTTGTTAATGTCATAAATATTATCGTTAATATCGTCGTTATTATTTTCATTATTTTCTTTTTATTGTCTTTATTATCGTCGTTAATATCGTCGTTATTATCGTCGTTAATATCGTCGTTAATATCGTCATTATCATCGTTGTTATCGTCCTTATTATCCTCATAATTATCGTCGTTAATATCGTCGTTATTTTGTCATAATCATCGTCGTTAATGTCGTCGTTATTATCGTCATTATCTACGTTGTTATCGTCATAAATATCATCGATAATATCGTCGTTATTATTGTCATTATCTTCTTTTTATCGTCGTTATTAACGTCGTTATTATCTTCGTTAATATCGTCGTTAATATCGTCATTATCATCGTTGTTATCGTCCTTATCATTCTCATAATCATCGTCGTTAATGTCGTCGTTATTATCGTCATTATCTACGTTGTTATCGTCATAAATATCATCGATAATATCGTCGTTATTATTGTCATTATCTTCTTTTTATCGTCGTTATTAACGTCGTTATTATCGTCGTTAATATCGTCGTTAATATCGTCATTATCATCGTTGTTATCGTCCTTATCATCCTCATAATTATCGTCGTTAATATCGTCGTTATTTTGTCATAATCATCGTCGTTAATGTCGTCGTTATTATCGTCATTATCATCGTTGTTATCGTCATAAATATCATCGATAATATCGTCGTTATTATTGTCATTATCTTCTTTTTATCGTCGTTATTAACGTCGTTATTATCGTCGTTAATATCGTCGTTAATATCGTCATTATCATCGTTGTTATCGTCCTTATCATCCTCATAATTATCGTCGTTAATATCGTCGTTATTTTGTCATAATCATCGTCGTTAATGTCGTCGTTATTATCGTCATTATCTACGTTGTTATCGTCATAAATATCATCGATAATATCGTCGTTATTATTGTCATTATCTTCTTTTTATCGTCGTTTTTAACGTCGTTAATATCGTCGTTATTATCGTCGTTAATATCGTCATTATCATCGTTGTTATCGTCCTTATTATCCTCATAATTATCGTCGTTAATATCGTCGTTATTTTGTCACAATCATCGTCGTTAATGTCGTCGTTATTATCGTCATTATCATCGTTGTTATCGTCCTTATCATCCTTATAATTATCGTCGTTAATATCGTCGTTATTTTGTCATAATCATCGTCGTTAATGTCGTCGTTATTATCGTCATTATCTACGTTGTTATCGTCATAAATATTATCTTTAATATCGTCGTTATTATTGTCATTATCTTCTCTTTATTGTCTTTATTATCGTCGTTAATATTGTCGTTATTATCGTCGTTAATATCGTCGTTAATATCGTCATTATCATCGTTGTTGTCGTCCTTATTATCCTCATAATTATCGTCGTTAATATCGTCGTTATTTTGTCATAATCATCGTCGTTAATGTCGTCGTTATTATCGTCATTATCTACGTTGTTATCGTCATAAATATCATCGATAATATCGTCGTTATTATTGTCATTATCTTCTTTTTATCGTCGTTATTAACGTCGTTATTATCGTCGTTAATATCGTCGTTAATATCGTCATTATCATCGTTGTTATCGTCCTTATCATCCTCATAATTATCGTCGTTAATATCGTCGTTATTTTGTCATAATCATCGTCGTTAATGTCGTCGTTATTATCGTCATTATCTACGTTGTTATCGTCATAAATATCATCGATAATATCGTCGTTATTATTGTCATTATCTTCTTTTTATCGACGTTTTTAACGTCGTTATTATCGTCGTTAATATCGTCATTATCATCGTTGTTATCGTCCTTATCATCCTCATAATTATCGTCGTTAATATCGTCGTTATTTTGTCATAATCATCGTCGTTAATGTCGTCGTTATTATCGTCATTATCTACGTTGTTAATGTCATAAATATTATCGTTAATATCGTCGTTATTATTTTCATTATTTTCTTTTTATTGTCTTTATTATCGTCGTTAATATCGTCGTTATTATCGTCGTTAATATCGTCGTTAATATCGTCATTATCATCGTTGTTATCGTCCTTATTATCCTCATAATTATCGTCGTTAATATCGTCGTTATTTTGTCATAATCATCGTCGTTAATGTCGTCGTTATTATCGTCATTATCTACGTTGTTATCGTCATAAATATCATCGATAATATCGTCGTTATTATTGTCCTTATCTTCTTTTTATCGTCGTTATTAACGTCGTTATTATCTTCGTTAATATCGTCGTTAATATCGTCATTATCATCGTTGTTATCGTCCTTATCATTCTCATAATCATCGTCGTTAATGTCGTCGTTATTATCGTCATTATCTACGTTGTTATCGTCATAAATATCATCGATAATATCGTCGTTATTATTGTCATTATCTTCTTTTTATCGTCGTTATTAACGTCGTTATTATCGTCGTTAATATCGTCGTTAATATCGTCATTATCATCGTTGTTATCGTCCTTATTATCCTCATAATTATCGTCGTTAATATCGTCGTTATTTTGTCACAATCATCGTCGTTAATGTCGTCGTTATTATCGTCATTATCATCGTTGTTATCGTCCTTATCATCCTCATAATTATCGTCGTTAATATCGTCGTTATTTTGTCATAATCATCGTCGTTAATGTCGTCGTTATTATCGTCATTATCTACGTTGTTATTGTCATAAATATTATCGTTAATATCGTCGTTATTATTGTCATTATCTTCTTTTTATTGTCTTTATTATCGTCGTTAATATCGTCGTTATTATCGTCGTTAATATCGTCATTATCATCGTTGTTATCGTCCTTATTATCCTCATAATTATCGTCGTTAATATCGTCGTTATTTTGTCATAAACATCGTCGCTAATGTCGTCGTTATTATCGTCATTATCATCGTTGTTATCGTCCTTATCATCCTCATAATTATCGTCGTTAATATCGTCGTTATTTTGTCATAATCATCGTCGTTAATGTCGTCGTTATTATCGTCATTATCTACGTTGTTATCGTCATAAATATTATCGTTAATATCGTCGTTATTATTGTCATTATCTTCTTTTTATTGTCTTTATTATCGTCGTTAATATCGTCGTTATTATCGTCGTTAATATCGTCGTTAATATCGTCATTATCATCGTTGTTATCGTCCTTATTATCCTCATAATTATCGTCGTTAATATCGTCGTTATTTTGTCATAAACATCGTCGCTAATGTCGTCGTTATTATCGTCATTATCATCGTTGTTATCGTCCTTATCATCCTCATGATTATCGTCGTTAATATCGTCGTTATTTTGTCATAATCATCATCGTTAATGTCGTCGTTATTATCGTCATTATCTACGTTGTTATCGTCATAAATATCATCGATAATATCGTCGTTATTATTGTCATTATCTTCTTTTTATCGTCGTTATTAACGTCGTTATTATCGTCGTTAATATCGTCGTTAATATCGTCATTATCATCGTTGTTATCGTCCTTATTATCCTCATAATTATCGTCGTTAATATCGTCGTTATTTTGTCATAATCATCGTCGTTAATGTCGTCGTTATTATCGTCATTATCTACGTTGTTATCGTCATAAATATCATCGATAATATCGTCGTTATTATTGTCATTATCTTCTTTTTATCGTCGTTATTAACGTCGTTATTATCGTCGTTAATATCGTCGTTAATATCGTCATTATCATCGTTGTTATCGTCCTTATCATCCTCATAATTATCGTCGTTAATATCGTCGTTATTTTGTCATAATCATCGTCGTTAATGTCGTCGTTATTATCGTCATTATCTACGTTGTTATCGTCATAAATATTATCGATAATATCGTCGTTATTATTGTCATTATCTTCTTTTTATCGTCGTTTTTACCGTCGTTATTATCGTCGTTAATATCGTCGTTAATATCGTCATTATCATCGTTGTTATCGTCCTTATTATCCTCATAATTATCGTCGTTAATATCGTCGTTATTTTGTCATAATCATCGTCGTTAATGTCGTCGTTATTATCGTCATTATCTACGTTGTTATCGTCATAAATATCATCGATAATATCGTCGTTATTATTGTCATTATCTTCTTTTTATCGTCGTTATTAACGTCGTTATTATCGTCGTTAATATCGTCGTTAATATCGTCATTATCATCGTTGTTATCGTCCTTATTATCCTCATAATTATCGTCGTTAATATCGTCGTTATTTTGTCATAATCATCGTCGTTAATGTCGTCGTTATTATCGTCATTATCTACGTTGTTATCGTCATAAATATCATCGATAATATCGTCGTTATTATTGTCATTATCTTCTTTTTATCGTCGTTATTAACGTCGTTATTATCGTCGTTAATATCGTCGTTAATATCGTCATTATCATCGTTGTTATCGTCCTTATCATCCTCATAATTATCGTCGTTAATATCGTCGTTATTTTGTCATAATCATCGTCGTTAATGTCGTCGTTATTATCGTCATTATCTTCGTTGTTATCGTCATAATTATCATCGTTAATATCGTCGTTATTATTGTCATTATCTTCTTTTTATCGACGTTATTATCGTCGTTAATATCGTCGTTATTATCGTCGTTAATATCGTCATTATCATCGTTGTTATCGTCCTTATTATCCTCATAATTATCGTCGTTAATATCGTCGTTATTTTGTCATAAACATCGTCGCTAATGTCGTCGTTATTATCGTCATTATCATCGTTGTTATCGTCCTTATCATCCTCATGATTATCGTCGTTAATATCGTCGTTATTTTGTCATAATCATCATCGTTAATGTCGTCGTTATTATCGTCATTATCTACGTTGTTATCGTCATAAATATCATCGATAATATCGTCGTTATTATTGTCATTATCTTCTTTTTATCGTCGTTTTTAACGTCGTTATTATCGTCGTTAATATCGTCGTTAATATCGTCATTATAATCGTTGTTATCGTCCTTATTATCCTCATAATTATCGTCGTTAATATCGTCGTTATTTTGTCATAAACATCGTCGCTAATGTCGTCGTTATTATCGTCATTATCATCGTTGTTATCGTCCTTATCATCCTCATAATTATCGTCGTTAATATCGTCGTTATTTTGTCATAATCATCATCGTTAATGTCGTCGTTATTATCGTCATTATCTACGTTGTTATCGTCATAAATATCATCGATAATATCGTCGTTATTATTGTCATTATCTTCTTTTTATCGTCGTTTTTAACGTCGTTATTATCGTCGTTTATATCGTCGTTAATATCGTCATTATAATCGTTGTTATCGTCCTTATTATCCTCATAATTATCGTCGTTAATATCGTCGTTATTTTGTCATAATCATCGTCGTTAATGTCGTCGTTATTATCGTCATTATCTACGTTGTTATCGTCATAAATATCATCGATAATATCGTCGTTATTATTGTCATTATCTTCTTTTTATCGTCGTTTCTAACGTCGTTATTATCGTCGTTAATATCGTCGTTAATATCGTCATTATCATCGTTGTTATCGTCCTTATCATCCTCATAATTATCGTCGTTAATATCGTCGTTATTTTGTCATAATCATCGTCGTTAATGTCGTCGTTATTATCGTCGTTATCTACGTTGTTATCGTCTTAAATATTATCTTTAATATCGTCGTTATTATTGTCATTATCTTCTCTTTATTGTCTTTATTATCGTCGTTAATATTGTCGTTATTATCGTCGTTAATATCGTCGTTAATATCGTCATTATCATCGTTGTTATCGTCCTTATTATCCTCATAATTATCGTCGTTAATATCGTCGTTATTTTGTCATAATCATCGTCGTTAATGTCGTCGTTATTATCGTCATTATCTACGTTGTTATCGTCATAAATATCATCGATAATATCGTCGTTATTATTGTCATTATCTTCTTTTTATCGTCGTTATTAACGTCGTTATTATCGTCGTTAATATCGTCGTTAATATCGTCATTATCATCGTTGTTATCGTCCTTATCATCCTCATAATTATCGTCGTTAATATCGTCGTTATTTTGTCATAATCATCGTCGTTAATGTCGTCGTTATTATCGTCATTATCTACGTTGTTATCGTCATAAATATCATCGATAATATCGTCGTTATTATTGTCATTATCTTCTTTTTATCGTCGTTTCTAACGTCGTTATTATCGTCGTTAATATCGTCGTTAATATCGTCATTATCATCGTTGTTATCGTCCTTATCATCCTCATAATTATCGTCGTTAATATCGTCGTTATTTTGTCATAATCATCGTCGTTAATGTCGTCGTTATTATCGTCGTTATCTACGTTGTTATCGTCTTAAATATTATCTTTAATATCGTCGTTATTATTGTCATTATCTTCTCTTTATTGTCTTTATTATCGTCGTTAATATTGTCGTTATTATCGTCGTAAATATCGTCGTTAATATCGTCATTATCATCGTTGTTATCGTCCTTATTATCCTCATAATTATCGTCGTTAATATCGTCGTTATTTTGTCATAATCATCGTCGTTAATGTCGTCGTTATTATCGTCATTATCTACGTTGTTATCGTCATAAATATCATCGATAATATCGTCGTTATTATTGTCATTATCTTCTTTTTATCGTCGTTATTAACGTCGTTATTATCGTCGTTAATATCGTCGTTAATATCGTCATTATCATCGTTGTTATCGTCCTTATCATCCTCATAATTATCGTCGTTAATATCGTCGTTATTTTGTCATAATCATCGTCGTTAATGTCGTCGTTATTATCGTCATTATCTACGTTGTTATCGTCATAAATATTATCTTTAATATCGTCGTTATTATTGTCATTATCTTCTCTTTATTGTCTTTATTATCGTCGTTAATATTGTCGTTATTATCGTCGTTAATATCGTCGTTAATATCGTCATTATCATCGTTGTTATCGTCCTTATTATCCTCATAATTATCGTCGTTAATATCGTCGTTATTTTGTCATAATCATCGTCGTTAATGTCGTCGTTATTATCGTCATTATCTACGTTGTTATCGTCATAAATATCATCGATAATATCGTCGTTATTATTGTCATTATCTTCTTTTTATCGTCGTTATTAACGTCGTTATTATCGTCGTTAATATCGTCGTTAATATCGTCATTATCATCGTTGTTATCGTCCTTATCATCCTCATAATTATCGTCGTTAATATCGTCGTTATTTTGTCATAATCATCGTCGTTAATGTCGTCGTTATTATCGTCATTATCTACGTTGTTATCGTCATAAATATCATCGTTAATATCGTCGTTATTATTGTCATTATCTTCTTTTTATCGTCGTTTTTACCGTCGTTATTATCGTCGTTAATATCGTCGTTAATATCGTCATTATCATCGTTGTTATCGTCCTTATCATCTTCATAATTATCGTCGTTAATATCGTCGTTATTTTGTCATAATCATCGTCGTTAATGTCGTCGTTATTATCGTCATTATCTACGTTGTTATCGTCATAAATATCATCGATAATATCGTCGTTATTATTGTCATTATCTTCTCTTTATTGTCTTTATTATCGTCGTTAATATTGTCGTTATTATCGTCGTTAATATCGTCGTTAATATCGTCATTATCATCGTTGTTATCGTCCTTATTATCCTCATAATTATCGTCGTTAATATCGTCGTTATTTTGTCATAATCATCGTCGTTAATGTCGTCGTTATTATCGTCATTATCTACGTTGTTATCGTCATAAATATCATCGATAATATCGTCGTTATTATTGTCATTATCTTCTTTTTATCGTCGTTATTAACGTCGTTATTATCGTCGTTAATATCGTCGTTAATATCGTTATTATCGTCGTTGTTATCGTCCTTATCATCCTCATAATTATCGCCGTTAATATCGTCGTTATTTTGTCATAATCATCGTCGTTAATGTCGTCGTTATTATCGTCATTATCTTCGTTGTTATCGTCATAATTATCATCGTTAATATCGTCGTTATTATTGTCATTATCTTCTTTTTATCGACGTTATTATCGTCGTTAATATCGTCGTTATTATCGTCGTTAATATCGTCATTATCATCGTTGTTATCGTCCTTATTATCCTCATAATTATCGTCGTTAATATCGTCGTTATTTTGTCACAATCATCGTCGTTAATGTCGTCGTTATTATCGTCATTATCATCGTTGTTATCGTCCTTATCATCCTCATAATTATCGTCGTTAATATCGTCGTTATTTTGTCATAATCATCGTCGTTAATGTCGTCGTTATTATCGTCATTATCTACGTTGTTATCGTCATAAATATTATCGTTAATATCGTCGTTATTATTGTCATTATCTTCTTTTTATTGTCTTTATTATCGTCGTTAATATCGTCGTTATTATCGTCGTTAATATCGTCGTTAATATCGTCATTATCATCGTTGTTATCGTCCTTATTATCCTCATAATTATCGTCGTTAATATCGTCGTTATTTTGTCATAAACATCGTCGCTAATGTCGTCGTTATTATCGTCATTATCATCGTTGTTATCGTCCTTATCATCTTCATAATTATCGTCGTTAATATCGTCGTTATTTTGTCATAATCATCATCGTTAATGTCGTCGTTATTATCGTCATTGTCTACGTTGTTATCGTCATAAATATCATCGATAATATTGTCGTTATTATTGTCATTATCTTCTTTTTATCGTCGTTTTTAACGTCGTTATTATCGTCGGTAATATCGTCGTTAATATCGTCATTATAATCGTTGTTATCGTCCTTATTATCCTCATAATTATCGTCGTTAATATCGTCGTTATTTTGTCATAAACATCGTCGCTAATGTCGTCGTTATTATCGTCATTATCATCGTTGTTATCGTCCTTATCATCCTCATAATTATCGTCGTTAATATCGTCGTTATTTTGTCATAATCATCGTCGTTAATGTCGTCGTTATTATCGTCATTATCTACGTTGTTATCGTCATAAATATTATCTTTAATATCGTCGTTATTATTGTCATTATCTTCTCTTTATTGTCTTTATTATCGTCGTTAATATTGTCGTTATTATCGTCGTTAATATCGTCGTTAATATCGTCATTATCATCGTTGTTATCGTCCTTATTATCCTCATAATTATCGTCGTTAATATCGTCGTTATTTTGTCATAATCATCGTCGTTAATGTCGTCGTTATTATCGTCATTATCTACGTTGTTATCGTCATAAATATCATCGATAATATCGTCGTTATTATTGTCATTATCTTCTTTTTATCGTCGTTATTTACGTCGTTATTATCGTCGTTAATATCGTCGTTAATATCGTCATTATCATCGTTGTTATCGTCCTTATCATCCTCATAATTATCGTCGTTAATATCGTCGTTATTTTGTCATAGTAATCGTCGTTAATGTCGTCGTTATTATCGTCATTATCTACGTTGTTATCGTCATAAATATCATCGATAATATCGTCGTTATTATTGTCATTATCTTCTTTTTATCGTCGTTTTTAACGTCGTTATTATCGTCGTTAATATCGTCGTTAATATCGTCATTATCATCGTTGTTATCGTCCTTATCATCCTCATAATTATCGTCGTTAATATCGTCGTTATTTTGTCATAGTCATCGTCGTTAATGTCGTCGTTATTATCGTCATTATCTACGTTGTTATCGTCATAAATATTATCTTTAATATCGTCGTTATTATTGTCATTATCTTCTCTTTATTGTCTTTATTATCGTCGTTAATATTGTCGTTATTATCGTCGTTAATATCGTCGTTAATATCGTCATTATCATCGTTGTTATCGTCCTTATCATCCTCATAATTATCGTCGTTAATATCGTCGTTATTTTGTCATAATCATCGTCGTTAATGTCGTCGTTATTATCGTCATTATCTACGTTGTTATCGTCATAAATATCATCGATAATACCGTCGTTATTATTGTCATTATCTTCTTTTTATCGTCGTTTTTACCGTCGTTATTATCGTCGTTAATATCGTCGTTAATATCGTCATTATCATCGTTGTTATCGTCCTTATCATCCTCATAATTATCGTCGTTAATATCGTCGTTATTTTGTCATAATCATCGTCGTTAATGTCGTCGTTATTATCGTCATTATCTACGTTGTTATCGTCATAAATATTATCTTTAATATCGTCGTTATTATTGTCATTATCTTCTCTTTATTGTCTTTATTATCGTCGTTAATATTGTCGTTATTATCGTCGTTAATATCGTCGTTAATATCGTCATTATCATCGTTGTTATCGTCCTTATTATCCTCATAATTATCGTCGTTAATATCGTCGTTATTTTGTCATAATCATCGTCGTTAATGTCGTCGTTATTATCGTCATTATCTACGTTGTTATCGTCATAAATATCATCGATAATATCGTCGTTATTATTGTCATTATCTTCTTTTTATCGTCGTTATTAACGTCGTTATTATCGTCGTTAATATCGTCGTTAATATCGTCATTATCATCGTTGTTATCGTCCTTATCATCCTCATAATTATCGTCGTTAATATCGTCGTTATTTTGTCATAGTCATCGTCGTTAATGTCGTCGTTATTATCGTCATTATCTACGTTGTTATCGTCATAAATATTATCTTTAATATCGTCGTTATTATTGTCATTATCTTCTCTTTATTGTTTTTATTATCGTCGTTAATATTGTCGTTATTATCGTCGTTAATATCGTCGTTAATATCGTCATTATCATCGTTGTTATCGTCCTTATTATCCTCATAATTATCGTCGTTAATATCGTCGTTATTTTGTCATAATCATCGTCGTTAATGTCGTCGTTATTATCGTCATTATCTACGTTGTTATCGTCATAAATATCATCGATAATATCGTCGTTATTATTGTCATTATCTTCTTTTTATCGTCGTTATTAACGTCTTTATTATCGTCGTTAATATCGTCGTTAATATCGTTATTATCATCGTTGTTATCGTCCTTATCATCCTCATAATTATCGCCGTTAATATCGTCGTTATTTTGTCATAATCATCGTCGTTAATGTCGTCGTTATTATCGTCATTATCTTCGTTGTTATCGTCATAATTATCATCGTTAATATCGTCGTTATTATTGTCATTATCTTCTTTTTATCGACGTTATTATCGTCGTTAATATCGTCGTTATTATCGTCGTTAATATCGTCATTATCATCGTTGTTATCGTCCTTATTATCCTCATAATTATCGTCGTTAATATCGTCGTTATTTTGTCACAATCATCGTCGTTAATGTCGTCGTTATTATCGTCATTATCATCGTTGTTATCGTCCTTATCATCCTCATAATTATCGTCGTTAATATCGTCGTTATTTTGTCATAATCATCGTCGTTAATGTCGTCGTTATTATCGTCATTATCTACGTTGTTATCGTCATAAATATTATCGTTAATATCGTCGTTATTATTGTCATTATCTTCTTTTTATTGTCTTTATTATCGTCGTTAATATCGTCGTTATTATCGTCGTTAATATCGTCGTTAATATCGTCATTATCATCGTTGTTATCGTCCTTATTATCCTCATAATTATCGTCGTTAATATCGTCGTTATTTTGTCATAAACATCGTCGCTAATGTCGTCGTTATTATCGTCATTATCATCGTTGTTATC
The DNA here is from genome assembly GCA_911387685.1 of Dolichovespula media. Classification (NCBI taxonomy): domain Eukaryota; kingdom Metazoa; phylum Arthropoda; class Insecta; order Hymenoptera; family Vespidae; genus Dolichovespula; species Dolichovespula media. Next base: position 14,846 of record CAJVQJ010000033.1, on the reverse strand, counting down.
GTCCTTATCATCCTCATAATTATCGTCGTTAATATCGTCGTTATTTTGTCATAATCATCATCGTTAATGTCGTCGTTATTATCGTCATTGTCTACGTTGTTATCGTCATAAATATCATCGATAATATTGTCGTTATTATTGTCATTATCTTCTTTTTATCGTCGTTTTTAACGTCGTTATTATCGTCGTTAATATCGTCGTTAATATCGTCATTATCATCGTTGTTATCGTCCTTATTATCCTCATAATTATCGTCGTTAATATCGTCGTTATTTTGTCATAATCATCGTCGTTAATGTCGTCGTTATTATCGTCATTATCTACGTTGTTATCGTCATAAATATCATCGATAATATCGTCGTTATTATTGTCATTATCTTCTTTTTATCGTCGTTTCTAACGTCGTTATTATCGTCGTTAATATCGTCGTTAATATCGTCATTATCATCGTTGTTATCGTCCTTATCATCCTCATAATTATCGTCGTTAATATCGTCGTTATTTTGTCATAATCATCGTCGTTAATGTCGTCGTTATTATCGTCGTTATCTACGTTGTTATCGTCTTAAATATTATCTTTAATATCGTCGTTATTATTGTCATTATCTTCTCTTTATTGTCTTTATTATCGTCGTTAATATCGTCGTTATTATCGTCGTTAATATCGTCGTTAATATCGTCATTATCATCGTTGTTATCGTCCTTATTATCCTCATAATTATCGTCGTTAATATCGTCGTTATTTTGTCATAATCATCGTCGTTAATGTCGTCGTTATTATCGTCATTATCTACGTTGTTATCGTCATAAATATCATCGATAATATCGTCGTTATTATTGTCATTATCTTCTTTTTATCGTCGTTATTAACGTCGTTATTATCGTCGTTAATATCGTCGTTAATATCGTCATTATCATCGTTGTTATCGTCCTTATCATCCTCATAATTATCGTCGTTAATATCGTCGTTATTTTGTCATAATCATCGTCGTTAATGTCGTCGTTATTATCGTCATTATCTACGTTGTTATCGTCATAAATATCATCGATAATATCGTCGTTATTATTGTCATTATCTTCTTTTTATCGTCGTTTCTAACGTCGTTATTATCGTCGTTAATGTCGTCGTTATTATCGTCATTATCATCGTTGTTATCGTCCTTATCATCCTCATAATTATCGTCGTTAATATCGTCGTTATTTTGTCATAATCATCATCGTTAATGTCGTCGTTATTATCGTCATTATCTACGTTGTTATCGTCATAAATATCATCGATAATATCGTCGTTATTATTGTCATTATCTTCTTTTTATCGTCGTTTTTAACGTCGTTATTATCGTCGTTAATATCGTCGTTAATATCGTCATTATAATCGTTGTTATCGTCCTTATTATCCTCATAATTATCGTCGTTAATATCGTCGTTATTTTGTCATAATCATCGTCGTTAATGTCGTCGTTATTATCGTCATTATCTACGTTGTTATCGTCATAAATATCATCGATAATATCGTCGTTATTATTGTCATTATCTTCTTTTTATCGTCGTTTCTAACGTCGTTATTATCGTCGTTAATATCGTCGTTAATATCGTCATTATCATCGTTGTTATCGTCCTTATCATCCTCATAATTATCGTCGTTAATATCGTCGTTATTTTGTCATAATCATCGTCGTTAATGTCGTCGTTATTATCGTCGTTATCTACGTTGTTATCGTCTTAAATATTATCTTTAATGTCGTCGTTATTATTGTCATTATCTTCTCTTTATTGTCTTTATTATCGTCGTTAATATTGTCGTTATTATCGTCGTTAATATCGTCGTTAATATCGTCATTATCATCGTTGTTATCGTCCTTATTATCCTCATAATTATCGTCGTTAATATCGTCGTTATTTTGTCATAATCATCGTCGTTAATGTCGTCGTTATTATCGTCATTATCTACGTTGTTATCGTCATAAATATCATCGATAATATCGTCGTTATTATTGTCATTATCTTCTTTTTATCGTCGTTATTAACGTCTTTATTATCGTCGTTAATATCGTCGTTAATATCGTTATTATCATCGTTGTTATCGTCCTTATCATCCTCATAATTATCGCCGTTAATATCGTCGTTATTTTGTCATAATCATCGTCGTTAATGTCGTCGTTATTATCGTCATTATCTTCGTTGTTATCGTCATAATTATCATCGTTAATATCGTCGTTATTATTGTCATTATCTTCTTTTTATCGACGTTATTATCGTCGTTAATATCGTCGTTATTATCGTCGTTAATATCGTCATTATCATCGTTGTTATCGTCCTTATTATCCTCATAATTATCGTCGTTAATATCGTCGTTATTTTGTCACAATCATCGTCGTTAATGTCGTCGTTATTATCGTCATTATCATCGTTGTTATCGTCCTTATCATCCTCATAATTATCGTCGTTAATATCGTCGTTATTTTGTCATAATCATCGTCGTTAATGTCGTCGTTATTATCGTCATTATCTACGTTGTTATCGTCATAAATATTATCGTTAATATCGTCGTTATTATTGTCATTATCTTCTTTTTATTGTCTTTATTATCGTCGTTAATATCGTCGTTATTATCGTCGTTAATATCGTCGTTAATATCGTCATTATCATCGTTGTTATCGTCCTTATTATCCTCATAATTATCGTCGTTAATATCGTCGTTATTTTGTCATAAACATCGTCGCTAATGTCGTCGTTATTATCGTCATTATCATCGTTGTTATCGTCCTTATCATCCTCATAATTATCGTCGTTAATATCGTCGTTATTTTGTCATAATCATCATCGTTAATGTCGTCGTTATTATCGTCATTGTCTACGTTGTTATCGTCATAAATATCATCGATAATATTGTCGTTATTATTGTCATTATCTTCTTTTTATCGTCGTTTTTAACGTCGTTATTATCGTCGTTAATATCGTCGTTAATATCGTCATTATCATCGTTGTTATCGTCCTTATTATCCTCATAATTATCGTCGTTAATATCGTCGTTATTTTGTCATAATCATCGTCGTTAATGTCGTCGTTATTATCGTCATTATCTACGTTGTTATCGTCATAAATATCATCGATAATATCGTCGTTATTATTGTCATTATCTTCTTTTATCGTCGTTTCTAACGTCGTTATTATCGTCGTTAATATCGTCGTTAATATCGTCATTATCATCGTTGTTATCGTCCTTATCATCCTCATAATTATCGTCGTTAATATCGTCGTTATTTTGTCATAATCATCGTCGTTAATGTCGTCGTTATTATCGTCGTTATCTACGTTGTTATCGTCATAAATATTATCTTTAATATCGTCGTTATTATTGTCATTATCTTCTCTTTATTGTCTTTATTATCGTCGTTAATATTGTCGTTATTATCGTCGTTAATATCGTCGTTAATATCGTCATTATCATCGTTGTTATCGTCCTTATTATCCTCATAATTATCGTCGTTAATATCGTCGTTATTTTGTCATAATCATCGTCGTTAATGTCGTCGTTATTATCGTCATTATCTACGTTGTTATCGTCATAAATATCATCGATAATATCGTCGTTATTATTGTCATTATCTTCTTTTTATCGTCGTTATTAACGTCGTTATTATCGTCGTTAATATCGTCGTTAATATCGTCATTATCATCGTTGTTATCGTCCTTATCATCCTCATAATTATCGTCGTTAATATCGTCGTTATTTTGTCATAATCATCGTCGTTAATGTCGTCGTTATTATCGTCATTATCTACGTTGTTATCGTCATAAATATCATCGATAATATCGTCGTTATTATTGTCATTATCTTCTTTTTATCGTCGTTTCTAACGTCGTTATTATCGTCGTTAATGTCGTCGTTATTATCGTCATTATCATCGTTGTTATCGTCCTTATCATCCTCATAATTATCGTCGTTAATATCGTCGTTATTTTGTCATAATCATCATCGTTAATGTCGTCGTTATTATCGTCATTATCTACGTTGTTATCGTCATAAATATCATCGATAATATCGTCGTTATTATTGTCATTATCTTCTTTTTATCGTCGTTTTTAACGTCGTTATTATCGTCGTTAATATCGTCGTTAATATCGTCATTATAATCGTTGTTATCGTCCTTATTATCCTCATAATTATCGTCGTTAATATCGTCGTTATTTTGTCATAATCATCGTCGTTAATGTCGTCGTTATTATCGTCATTATCTACGTTGTTATCGTCATAAATATCATCGATAATATCGTCGTTATTATTGTCATTATCTTCTTTTTATCGTCGTTTCTAACGTCGTTATTATCGTCGTTAATATCGTCGTTATTATCGTCATTATCATCGTTGTTATCGTCCTTATCATCCTCATAATTATCGTCGTTAATATCGTCGTTATTTTGTCATAATCATCGTCGTTAATGTCGTCGTTATTATCGTCGTTATCTACGTTGTTATCGTCTTAAATATTATCTTTAATGTCGTCGTTATTATTGTCATTATCTTCTCTTTATTGTCTTTATTATCGTCGTTAATATTGTCGTTATTATCGTCGTTAATATCGTCGTTAATATCGTCATTATCATCGTTGTTATCGTCCTTATTATCCTCATAATTATCGTCGTTAATATCGTCGTTATTTTGTCATAATCATCGTCGTTAATGTCGTCGTTATTATCGTCATTATCTACGTTGTTATCGTCATAAATATCATCGATAATATCGTCGTTATTATTGTCATTATCTTCTTTTTATCGTCGTTTCTAACGTCGTTATTATCGTCGTTAATGTCGTCGTTATTATCGTCATTATCATCGTTGTTATCGTCCTTATCATCCTCATAATTATCGTCGTTAATATCGTCGTTATTTTGTCATAATCATCATCGTTAATGTCGTCGTTATTATCGTCATTATCTACGTTGTTATCGTCATAAATATCATCGATAATATCGTCGTTATTATTGTCATTATCTTCTTTTTATCGTCGTTTTTAACGTCGTTATTATCGTCGTTAATATCGTCGTTAATATCGTCATTATAATCGTTGTTATCGTCCTTATTATCCTCATAATTATCGTCGTTAATATCGTCGTTATTTTGTCATAATCATCGTCGTTAATGTCGTCGTTATTATCGTCATTATCTACGTTGTTATCGTCATAAATATCATCGATAATATCGTCGTTATTATTGTCATTATCTTCTTTTTATCGTCGTTTCTAACGTCGTTATTATCGTCGTTAATATCGTCGTTAATATCGTCATTATCATCGTTGTTATCGTCCTTATCATCCTCATAATTATCGTCGTTAATATCGTCGTTATTTTGTCATAATCATCGTCGTTAATGTCGTCGTTATTATCGTCGTTATCTACGTTGTTATCGTCTTAAATATTATCTTTAATGTCGTCGTTATTATTGTCATTATCTTCTCTTTATTGTCTTTATTATCGTCGTTAATATTGTCGTTATTATCGTCGTTAATATCGTCGTTAATATCGTCATTATCATCGTTGTTATCGTCCTTATCATCCTCATAATTATCGTCGTTAATATCGTCGTTATTTTGTCATAATCATCGTCGTTAATGTCGTCGTTATTATCGTCGTTATCTACGTTGTTATCGTCTTAAATATTATCTTTAATATCGTCGTTATTATTGTCATTATCTTCTCTTTATTGTCTTTATTATCGTCGTTAATATTGTCGTTATTATCGTCGTTAATATCGTCGTTAATATCGTCATTATCATCGTTGTTATCGTCCTTATTATCCTCATAATTATCGTCGTTAATATCGTCGTTATTTTGTCATAATCATCGTCGTTAATGTCGTCGTTATTATCGTCATTATCTACGTTGTTATCGTCATAAATATCATCGATAATATCGTCGTTATTATTGTCATTATCTTCTTTTTATCGTCGTTATTAACGTCGTTATTATCGTCGTTAATATCGTCGTTAATATCGTCATTATCATCGTTGTTATCGTCCTTATCATCCTCATAATTATCGTCGTTAATATCGTCGTTATTTTGTCATAATCATCGTCGTTAATGTCGTCGTTATTATCGTCATTATCTACGTTGTTATCGTCATAAATATTATCTTTAATATCGTCGTTATTATTGTCATTATCTTCTCTTTATTGTCTTTATTATCGTCGTTAATATTGTCGTTATTATCGTCGTTAATATCGTCGTTAATATCGTCATTATCATCGTTGTTATCGTCCTTATTATCCTCATAATTATCGTCGTTAATATCGTCGTTATTTTGTCATAATCATCGTCGTTAATGTCGTCGTTATTATCGTCATTATCTACGTTGTTATCGTCATAAATATCATCGATAATATCGTCGTTATTATTGTCATTATCTTCTTTTTATCGTCGTTATTAACGTCGTTATTATCGTCGTTAATATCGTCGTTAATATCGTCATTATCATCGTTGTTATCGTCCTTATCATCCTCATAATTATCGTCGTTAATATCGTCGTTATTTTGTCATAATCATCGTCGTTAATGTCGTCGTTATTATCGTCATTATCTACGTTGTTATCGTCATAAATATCATCGATAATATCGTCGTTATTATTGTCATTATCTTCTTTTTATCGTCGTTTTTACCGTCGTTATTATCGTCGTTAATATCGTCGTTAATATCGTCATTATCATCGTTGTTATCGTCCTTATCATCTTCATAATTATCGTCGTTAATATCGTCGTTATTTTGTCATAATCATCGTCGTTAATGTCGTCGTTATTATCGTCATTATCTACGTTGTTATCGTCATAAATATCATCGATAATATCGTCGTTATTATTGTCATTATCTTCTCTTTATTGTCTTTATTATCGTCGTTAATATTGTCGTTATTATCGTCGTTAATATCGTCGTTAATATCGTCATTATCATCGTTGTTATCGTCCTTATTATCCTCATAATTATCGTCGTTAATATCGTCGTTATTTTGTCATAATCATCGTCGTTAATGTCGTCGTTATTATCGTCATTATCTACGTTGTTATCGTCATAAATATCATCGATAATATCGTCGTTATTATTGTCATTATCTTCTTTTTATCGTCGTTATTAACGTCGTTATTATCGTCGTTAATATCGTCGTTAATATCGTTATTATCATCGTTGTTATCGTCCTTATCATCCTCATAATTATCGCCGTTAATATCGTCGTTATTTTGTCATAATCATCGTCGTTAATGTCGTCGTTATTATCGTCATTATCTTCGTTGTTATCGTCATAATTATCATCGTTAATATCGTCGTTATTATTGTCATTATCTTCTTTTTATCGACGTTATTATCGTCGTTAATATCGTCGTTATTATCGTCGTTAATATCGTCATTATCATCGTTGTTATCGTCCTTATTATCCTCATAATTATCGTCGTTAATATCGTCGTTATTTTGTCACAATCATCGTCGTTAATGTCGTCGTTATTATCGTCATTATCATCGTTGTTATCGTCCTTATCATCCTCATAATTATCGTCGTTAATATCGTCGTTATTTTGTCATAATCATCGTCGTTAATGTCGTCGTTATTATCGTCATTATCTACGTTGTTATCGTCATAAATATTATCGTTAATATCGTCGTTATTATTGTCATTATCTTCTTTTTATTGTCTTTATTATCGTCGTTAATATCGTCGTTATTATCGTCGTTAATATCGTCGTTAATATCGTCATTATCATCGTTGTTATCGTCCTTATTATCCTCATAATTATCGTCGTTAATATCGTCGTTATTTTGTCATAAACATCGTCGCTAATGTCGTCGTTATTATCGTCATTATCATCGTTGTTATCGTCCTTATCATCCTCATAATTATCGTCGTTAATATCGTCGTTATTTTGTCATAATCATCGTCGTTAATGTCGTCGTTATTATCGTCATTGTCTACGTTGTTATCGTCATAAATATCATCGATAATATTGTCGTTATTATTGTCATTATCTTCTTTTTATCGTCGTTTTTAACGTCGTTATTATCGTCGGTAATATCGTCGTTAATATCGTCATTATAATCGTTGTTATCGTCCTTATTATCCTCATAATTATCGTCGTTAATATCGTCGTTATTTTGTCATAAACATCGTCGCTAATGTCGTCGTTATTATCGTCATTATCATCGTTGTTATCGTCCTTATCATCCTCATAATTATCGTCGTTAATATCGTCGTTATTTTGTCATAATCATCGTCGTTAATGTCGTCGTTATTATCGTCATTATCTACGTTGTTATCGTCATAAATATTATCTTTAATATCGTCGTTATTATTGTCATTATCTTCTCTTTATTGTCTTTATTATCGTCGTTAATATTGTCGTTATTATCGTCGTTAATATCGTCGTTAATATCGTCATTATCATCGTTGTTATCGTCCTTATTATCCTCATAATTATCGTCGTTAATATCGTCGTTATTTTGTCATAATCATCGTCGTTAATGTCGTCGTTATTATCGTCATTATCTACGTTGTTATCGTCATAAATATCATCGATAATATCGTCGTTATTATTGTCATTATCTTCTTTTTATCGTCGTTATTAACGTCGTTATTATCGTCGTTAATATCGTCGTTAATATCGTCATTATCATCGTTGTTATCGTCCTTATCATCCTCATAATTATCGTCGTTAATATCGTCGTTATTTTGTCATAGTAATCGTCGTTAATGTCGTCGTTATTATCGTCATTATCTACGTTGTTATCGTCATAAATATCATCGATAATATCGTCGTTATTATTGTCATTATCTTCTTTTTATCGTCGTTTTTAACGTCGTTATTATCGTCGTTAATATCGTCGTTAATATCGTCATTATCATCGTTGTTATCGTCCTTATCATCCTCATAATTATCGTCGTTAATATCGTCGTTATTTTGTCATAGTCATCGTCGTTAATGTCGTCGTTATTATCGTCATTATCTACGTTGTTATCGTCATAAATATTATCTTTAATATCGTCGTTATTATTGTCATTATCTTCTCTTTATTGTCTTTATTATCGTCGTTAATATTGTCGTTATTATCGTCGTTAATATCGTCGTTAATATCGTCATTATCATCGTTGTTATCGTCCTTATCATCCTCATAATTATCGTCGTTAATATCGTCGTTATTTTGTCATAATCATCGTCGTTAATGTCGTCGTTATTATCGTCATTATCTACGTTGTTATCGTCATAAATATCATCGATAATACCGTCGTTATTATTGTCATTATCTTCTTTTTATCGTCGTTTTTACCGTCGTTATTATCGTCGTTAATATCGTCGTTAATATCGTCATTATCATCGTTGTTATCGTCCTTATCATCCTCATAATTATCGTCGTTAATATCGTCGTTATTTTGTCATAATCATCGTCGTTAATGTCGTCGTTATTATCGTCATTATCTACGTTGTTATCGTCATAAATATTATCTTTAATATCGTCGTTATTATTGTCATTATCTTCTCTTTATTGTCTTTATTATCGTCGTTAATATTGTCGTTATTATCGTCGTTAATATCGTCGTTAATATCGTCATTATCATCGTTGTTATCGTCCTTATTATCCTCATAATTATCGTCGTTAATATCGTCGTTATTTTGTCATAATCATCGTCGTTAATGTCGTCGTTATTATCGTCATTATCTACGTTGTTATCGTCATAAATATCATCGATAATATCGTCGTTATTATTGTCATTATCTTCTTTTTATCGTCGTTATTAACGTCGTTATTATCGTCGTTAATATCGTCGTTAATATCGTTATTACCATCGTTGTTATCGTCCTTATCATCCTCATAATTATCGCCGTTAATATCGTCGTTATTTTGTCATAATCATCGTCGTTAATGTCGTCGTTATTATCGTCATTATCTTCGTTGTTATCGTCATAATTATCATCGTTAATATCGTCGTTATTATTGTCATTATCTTCTTTTTATCGACGTTATTATCGTCGTTAATATTGTCGTTATTATCGTCGTTAATATCGTCGTTAATATCGTCATTATCATCGTTGTTATCGTCCTTATTATCCTCATAATTATCGTCGTTAATATCGTCGTTATTTTGTCATAATCATCGTCGTTAATGTCGTCGTTATTATCGTCATTATCTACGTTGTTATCGTCATAAATATTATCGATAATATCGTCGTTATTATTGTCATTATCTTCTTTTTATCGTCGTTATTAACGTCGTTATTATCGTCGTTAATATCGTCGTTAATATCGTCATTATCATCGTTGTTATCGTCCTTATCATCCTCATAATTATCGTCGTTAATATCGTCGTTATTTTGTCATAATCATCGTCGTTAATGTCGTCGTTATTATCGTCATTATCTACGTTGTTATCGTCATAAATATCATCGATAATATCGTCGTTATTATTGTCATTATCTTCTTTTTATCGTCGTTTTTACCGTCGTTATTATCGTCGTTAATATCGTCGTTAATATCGTCATTTTCATCGTTGTTATCGTCCTTATCATCCTCATAATTATCGTCGTTAATATCGTCGTTATTTTGTCATAATCATCGTCGTTAATGTCGTCGTTATTATCGTCATTATCTACGTTGTTATCGTCATAAATATTATCTTTAATATCGTCGTTATTATTGTCATTATCTTCTCTTTATTGTCTTTATTATCGTCGTTAATATTGTCGTTATTATCGTCGTTAATATCGTCGTTAATATCGTCATTATCATCGTTGTTATCGTCCTTATTATCCTCATAATTATCGTCGTTAATATCGTCGTTATTTTGTCATAATCATCGTCGTTAATGTCGTCGTTATTATCGTCATTATCTACGTTGTTATCGTCATAAATATTATCTTTAATATCGTCGTTATTATTGTCATTATCTTCTCTTTATTGTCTTTATTATCGTCGTTAATATTGTCGTTATTATCGTCGTTAATATCGTCGTTAATATCGTCATTATCATCGTTGTTATCGTCCTTATTATCCTCATAATTATCGTCGTTAATATCGTCGTTATTTTGTCATAATCATCGTCGTTAATGTCGTCGTTATTATCGTCATTATCTACGTTGTTATCGTCATAAATATCATCGATAATATCGTGGTTATTATTGTCATTATCTTCTTTTTATCGTCGTTATTAACGTCGTTATTATCGTCGTTAATATCGTCGTTAATATCGTTATTATCATCGTTGTTATCGTCCTTATCATCCTCATAATTATCGTCGTTAATATCGTCGTTATTTTGTCATAATCATCGTCGTTAATGTCGTCGTTATTATCGTCATTATCTTCGTTGTTATCGTCATAATTATCATCGTTAATATCGTCGTTATTATTGTCATTATCTTCTTTTTATCGACGTTATTATCGTCGTTAATATCGTCGTTATTATCGTCGTTAATATCGTCATTATCATCGTTGTTATCGTCCTTATTATCCTCATAATTATCGTCGTTAATATCGTCGTTATTTTGTCACAATCATCGTCGTTAATGTCGTCGTTATTATCGTCATTATCATCGTTGTTATCGTCCTTATCATCCTCATAATTATCGTCGTTAATATCGTCGTTATTTTGTCATAATCATCGTCGTTAATGTCGTCGTTATTATCGTCATTATCTACGTTGTTATCGTCATAAATATTATCGTTAATATCGTCGTTATTATTGTCATTATCTTCTTTTTATTGTCTTTATTATCGTCGATAATATCGTCGTTAATATCGTCGTTAATATCGTCATTATCATCGTTGTTATCGTCCTTATCATCCTCATAATTATCGTCGTTAATATCGTCGTTATTTTGTCATAAACATCGTCGCTAATGTCGTCGTTATTATCGTCATTATCATCGTTGTTATCGTCCTTATCATCCTCATAATTATCGTCGTTAATATCGTCGTTATTTTGTCATAATCATCATCGTTAATGTCGTCGTTATTATCGTCATTGTCTACGTTGTTATCGTCATAAATATCATCGATAATATTGTCGTTATTATTGTCATTATCTTCTTTTTATCGTCGTTTTTAACGTCGTTATTATAGTCGTTAATATCGTCGTTAATATCGTCATTATAATCGTTGTTATCGTCCTTATTATCCTCATAATTATCGTCGTTAATATCGTCGTTATTTTGTCATAAACATCGTCGCTAATGTCGTCGTTATTATCGTCATTATCATCGTTGTTATCGTCCTTATCATCCTCATAATTATCGTCGTTAATATCGTCGTTATTTTGTCATAATCATCGTCGTTAATGTCGTCGTTATTATCGTCATTATCTACGTTGTTATCGTCATAAATATTATCTTTAATATCGTCGTTATTATTGTCATTATCTTCTCTTTATTGTCTTTATTATCGTCGTTAATATTGTCGTTATTATCGTCGTTAATATCGTCGTTAATATCGTCATTATCATCGGTGTTATCGTCCTTATTATCCTCATAATTATCGTCGTTAATATCGTCGTTATTTTGTCATAATCATCGTCGTTAATGTCGTCGTTATTATCGTCATTATCTACGTTGTTATCGTCATAAATATCATCGATAATATCGTCGTTATTATTGTCATTATCTTCTTTTTATCGTCGTTATTAACGTCGTTATTATCGTCGTTAATATCGTCGTTAATATCGTCATTAACATCGTTGTTATCGTCCTTATCATCCTCATAATTATCGTCGTTAATATCGTCGTTATTTTGTCATAATCATCGTCGTTAATGTCGTCGTTATTATCGTCATTATCTACGTTGTTATCGTCATAAATATCATCGATAATATCGTCGTTATTATTGTCATTATCTTCTTTTTATCGTCGTTTTTAACGTCGTTATTATCGTCGTTAATATCGTCGTTAATATCGTCATTATCATCGTTGTTATCGTCCTTATTATCCTCATAATTATCGTCGTTAATATCGTCGTTATTTTGTCATAATCATCGTCGTTAATGTCGTCGTTATTATCGTCATTATCTACGTTGTTATCGTCATAAATATCATCGATAATATCGTCGTTATTATTGTCATTATCTTCTTTTTATCGTCGTTATTAACGTCGTTATTATCGTCGTTAATATCGTCGTTAATATCGTCATTATCATCGTTGTTATCGTCCTTATCATCCTCATAATTATCGTCGTTAATATCGTCGTTATTTTGTCATAATCATCGTCGTTAATGTCGTCGTTATTATCGTCATTATCTACGTTGTTATCGTCATAAATATCATCGATAATATCGTCGTTATTATTGTCATTATCTTCTTTTTATCGTCGTTTTTAACGTCGTTATTATCGTCGTTAATATCGTCGTTAATATCGTCATTATCATCGTTGTTATCGTCCTTATCATCCTCATAATTATCGTCGTTAATATCGTCGTTATTTTGTCATAATCATCGTCGTTAATGTCGTCGTTATTATCGTCATTATCTACGTTGTTATCGTCATAAATATTATCTTTAATATCGTCGTTATTATTGTCATTATCTTCTTTTTATCGACGTTATTATCGTCGTTAATATCGTCGTTATTATCGTCGTTAATATCGTCATTATCATCGTTGTTATCGTCCTTATTATCCTCATAATTATCGTCGTTAATATCGTCGTTATTTTGTCACAATCATCGTCGTTAATGTCGTCGTTATTATCGTCATTATCATCGTTGTTATCGTCCTTATCATCCTCATAATTATCGTCGTTAATATCGTCGTTATTTTGTCATAATCATCGTCGTTAATGTCGTCGTTATTATCGTCATTATCTACGTTGTTATCGTCATAAATATTATCGTTAATATCGTCGTTATTATTGTCATTATCTTCTTTTTATTGTCTTTATTATCGTCGTTAATATCGTCGTTATTATCGTCGTTAATATCGTCGTTAATATCGTCATTATCATCGTTGTTATCGTCCTTATTATCCTCATAATTATCGTCGTTAATATCGTCGTTATTTTGTCATAAACATCGTCGCTAATGTCGTCGTTATTATCGTCATTATCATCGTTGTTATCGTCCTTATCATCCTCATAATTATCGTCGTTAATATCGTCGTTATTTTGTCATAATCATCATCGTTAATGTCGTCGTTATTATCGTCATTGTCTACGTTGTTATCGTCATAAATATCATCGATAATATTGTCGTTATTATTGTCATTATCTTCTTTTTATCGTCGTTTTTAACGTCGTTATTATAGTCGTTAATATCGTCGTTAATATCGTCATTATAATCGTTGTTATCGTCCTTATTATCCTCATAATTATCGTCGTTAATATCGTCGTTATTTTGTCATAAACATCGTCGCTAATGTCGTCGTTATTATCGTCATTATCATCGTTGTTATCGTCCTTATCATCCTCATAATTATCGTCGTTAATATCGTCGTTATTTTGTCATAATCATCGTCGTTAATGTCGTCGTTATTATCGTCATTATCTACGTTGTTATCGTCATAAATATTATCTTTAATATCGTCGTTATTATTGTCATTATCTTCTCTTTATTGTCTTTATTATCGTCGTTAATATCATCGTTATTATCGTCGTTAATATCGTCGTTAATATCGTCATTATCATCGTTGTTATCGTCCTTATTATCCTCATAATTATCGTCGTTAATATCGTCGTTATTTTGTCATAAACATCGTCGCTAATGTCGTCGTTATTATCGTCATTATCATCGTTGTTATCGTCCTTATCATCCTCATAATTATCGTCGTTAATATCGTCGTTATTTTGTCATAATCATCATCGTTAATGTCGTCGTTATTATCGTCATT